>JAJMRV010000037.1:0-102474 GCA_030578435.1 Scheffersomyces lignicola | reverse complement strand
AACGACGCAAGATTAATCGATCATATTCCCATTGAAGGTGATTGCGATATAATAACTATGATACCGAAATCAAAGGAAGTGTTAAGAAATAAGACCGATTAGGTATATTGATATTACCCGGAAATAATACAGACGATGAAATTTTGCAGTCTATTATTATTGTGATTATTATCGTCACTATATAATGAGGGTTCTACGCCCAACAATTTATATAATTTTTATATATGAAGTACGGGACAAAGGTGATATAACATCTACACTATTAGTTAGATAATATATTTACAGTAGAATATTGGTACCGCGTAAAACCCATTACCCTATACAGGAAAGCCTAAACGCTTTAACACACTAGTCACGTGTATGTCACACGACACTGTCCATGCCCGATACGACTCCACTACTCTCCTCTACTATCCACGGGGTTGGTCACGGTGGTGTGTGCTTCGCTTGTAATGCCTAAATAGACCACTATTTCTTTTTCTTTCTGATGAGACCGGTGAGGTCCGTGGGCGCCTTTCTCCTTACAGTCAACGTATTGACGGTCTGGGGTGTGGCAACTGCTGCGGCTGCTACTTGCGGCTGTTTTGTGCCCGTAATTAACTGATATGGCTCCTCGATGCCTAATCTGTCCAAGAAGTTGGGGATCTTTTCCCCCACTAGTAACTGAACATCTTTCATGATGTTGAAGCTCTCACTCTTTATAAGATTGTTCACCAATTGTTTATACTGGTGTATAGTCAACACAACCGGCTCCTCGCCGGATTCGGCCGATGGTGCAGGAATATCCATCGAGTTCGACTTGCAGCCTATCAACCCCACTAAATTGCCCAATCTGAACTCTTGTCTGAACCCCAATTCATTATAGAATTTATCTATAGTCACTTTATGGTACCTGTTCTCCACAATGAGGTGCTCTAAGAATCGTCCCTTTGGATCATCAGGATAAACTGGAATGGAATTGATAGCGGCGTCCTTATCTTCTCCGTAAATGTTACCTATCGACCACTTACTACCACCTAGGTCTCGGATGAACTTGTTTGTGGAGACATCATCAGAGCCCGGTATTATTAACTTGCAGTCCCAGCCAACCAATGTCTTGTCAATAGTGCCCAACCACCAACTTAGTAGCTGTGTACCACTGATGACGTGTTTGAACGAATTCTTGCTAGAATAAGGATACAAATACTGGTTAGCCGCCTTTGTGAATAAGCAAAGTTTGACAGTCTGCTTTGCAGGCAACTTCAACACATTTTCTGGCTTGGCTACTGTTTTCTTGACATCATTGTAATAGGGCAATTCAGCATAGAACTCTGGATTGGATTCAAGCTTCGCTATCAATTTCTGTATCGCTATTATAGTATCGTTGTCATCACTTCCATTACTCTCAACTGGTTTATACTCTTTTGGCGGCCGCTTTACCCTGATATTGTAATCGTTTAGATTGTAATTGATTAACCAATTCAATATGACTTTGATCAATCGGTTGATTTTAAGCCCGGCTGGTAACTTAACTAGACCCACAGTATCACACTTGGAGATGAAAATAATTTGATCCACTCTGTCTTCAAATATTTGCAAATATAAGTAAATTTCAATTCCAAATATTACCAAGTCGTCATCATTGATCAACTGAATCAAGTGTCGAATCTTGACTGTTTTAACCGACTTTTTGTAGTGAATAGGCGACTTTATATACGTCGGCCTGGTCTGTATATGGAATAACTTGAATTTCGTATTCTTAGGCAATTCATTGGATAAGTCATCTCCGAGGGTCATAATATTTTGTCTATTTTGCTGTTAATACATTGAATGTTGGGGTGCATGTTTTCTCTATTTTGTTCATACTTTTCAAAGACGCGTCATGTGACTGATATGGTAGCGCAATGATTCACGCTAATTACTTAGTCCTATGTAATTGTCCTAATACTGCACGGCAACGTCCTCTCCTCTCTCTAGGTAGCCTTAGTAATATGTTACAAGCTCTGAAGCTTTGCTCGCTATGCGTTGTGTCGTCTAATGCCACAACCACAACTTTATTTATTGCAACCTGGTAGCAATTCTCTTATTTCACTTTAACACTAACATTGCCTGTTTAATCAAGACAAAACAGCTATAAATAGTCATGTAAATCGCATTTCAACTAACTAATAGGATAAATTATGGTGAGGAAAAGTGCCTTGTTATAGCACATTTAAATGCACCTATCACTAGAGAAACCTAAAGTTTACATACTACTATAAAAGAAAGACTGAGAATAAGCAAGACTCAGAAATCCATTGTAATGGGAGCGGGAATCCTTCCAATATTCTTGTAAGGGGATAGGAGTACGAATCAAGATTAAAGCTTAGTTTTAAAGCTGTCCAAGAACTTCAACTTAGTGCGGGTCATCCATTGTTACTCCATGAGGAACTATAGGCATTTCATAAAACCAAAACCTAATCTCTTTGTATATTTATGGCTTTTGTTACTATCTCCTAGTAGGCTACATTTCTAGAAACTCTAAACTATATCGGAGAGGGGGTGGGGGAATTTGAATTTCAATATACCCAAGCGCAATTCTAATGCGCCCGCGCAAATAGTTGAACACACAATAGTTTCCCATGATGTAACAAGTCGGAAATCTTAATTTTAAGTGTAAGGTATGAGCAAAGCACTAAGCTTATTGGTAGTAATGGATGTCTACACTTTGGAAGCAGTTCAGTTTGCATTGTTCATTTACTATCGCACCTCCCGGGTCTTACCCCACAGCAGCGATAATCGATTAAGATCAGGCCAGGAGTCATCCTCTAGAATTAGTATGTCGATCATCGCCTTCCTTCTGTGCCAAAAATAGAGGAAATAGTATTGGCTAGTTTCAGTGGGCGATAGGTTGCATTTATCTCATATTAAGAGTTTATTTTCGCCCAGAGAAGCTTAATTTGGAGAGACTATTCTACACGAGTAAGCTTACGGCAAGTCGCTCCTAGTGTAGTTAATCGTCAACTCTTTCCACCCCCTGACGATGCTGAGCGCGGAAGTACGTGACAGCTCCGAGCAGCAGGGAGTGACTCTTTTCAAGTATGATGCCTGTTTCATTTATTGCTCGTCTGGCTTTGAAATTAGTGCAAAAACTTTAGAGTACAAAATGGGCAACCCCAAATGAGGGGCTACCCCAGCGGACTTTTCCATGCTTCGGAAGGGATTATGCACACTAAGGAGTTTTAGTACGGTTAGATTGTGGCAGAACTCCGTAATGACCATGGTTAAAGGGTGGAAGTTACGGACGATGCCCCAGAGAGACCCCGCAATGGTGCACGTCGGTGCCGTTTCAGTTGGTTGCAGTTACAGCATCATTATTACTGTCTAGTCGTAAAGTGTGAGTAAGCCGATCTTTTACGACATCGGTGCTTTTTCTAGTGTAAGTACCGGTGTATGAAAAAGCAGTAGTGCAAGTGGTATTAAGTAGAAGCATCAGTAACTAGTATTAGTTGGCAGTGTAAATAGGCGGTGCTAATTACAGATGCCGAGCACAGTAATCCTTCGGCCGCATTATTTAGGGAACCAAGCAGATCTTCCCCGGGCCTAACTGTGTAATTGAGGGTCTCAGTCAAAAGACCATGGCTATTTGAATTTAAAGCGGAGTACCAAAATAGACACAAAGTAAAAAATGGACAACGGCGCCTCTTTATGTTTCTATTTTATTATTAGCAAGTTATCTCCTAAAAAATATCTCACAGCAATATGCTATTGTTCGAGATCAGTACGCACTAAATAGAGCAATCAATTGGTATGATTTGGACCCCAAAAATTAGTTGGTCCACTGACATTAACTTCCACGGTATGTATAGAAACCATTGTAGAAACCGTATGGGCAGTCGTAGACACAACAAGCCGAGTATTGCTGGTGCAAAAAGCCCAGTTTGCCCGGTGCTTTCTGTTACACGGCTAAGACATCATTGTAGGAACTCTTCGCTACACCCCAGAGCACAGCACAACAATTAGAGCGAGCAATTGTTGTAACACTGCATACCATTATGGTCCAACGGATGTTTTGCAAGAGGAGAAGTGGAGAGTAAGAATGTATGTTTCTTTCAGTAGTGCTACAATCTGATGGCTGGACTGGCCTGGAAGAAAGGAAGTACAAGGACAAGTTTCCAGGCAGCTTCTAACCTTCCACCACAGATGGGGAGACCAGTTACAGCAGCAGTCAACCCCAACTTTTTACTAGAATCGAGTATAATGACTTAACTAGGCCATGACGGGGAGTTGCAAAAGTACTACAATAGAATTGGATACTCGATTAGGGCAGTGGTGGAGGCCAGTCTAAAGCCTAAACTGCAAAACGTTGCATGCGACATGAGGAAAATAATGCAGGAGGAGGAGATAACGCTGCAGAGAGCGGAAAGTTTATTTCTTTTTTCTTCAGTTCCTTTGACCCATGAATCACCATTGCAAAACTGTGCCAACTAGTGAGGTATCCATTTACATTCCTAGCAATACGGTTTGATAATCAATTATCCAGCAATTCCAGTCGAAAAAAGGAGGTGTGAGGAGTAAGTTATGTATGGAAGATGTGTTTGATACCTGTGTGTAATTAGATAACCGCAATGGTAAGCTTTGGCAGTTTTGCCACTAACCCTCCTTGTTTTTGCTTCTATTTTGTTTTCCACCACTAGCATTGTATCCATTCGGCAACCTTGGTCCTTCACCATCCTGTTACTCACTACTACTTTCTGTATAGCTGCAAATTTGAGTGGTGAACAGAGACAGAAAACACACTGAAAAAACTGGCCCCGGAAACATGCCGGAGCGAGAATCAATGCAACACAAAGCGGAAAATAAAAGCCAAAAAAAATAATAGCCAAAAAAAAATAAAGCAAAATTTCGCTCACGAACAAAAGCCAGTATAGCTTAGTTCACGAATTCCTACTTTTGCATTGTAACCAAAACTGGGGTAATTATCCATTTCATCTCATATAAATAAATGGTGAAATATCTTGCATTTGTCATTTTTCACATCTCACCATATTTCGTGTTATTGTGCCCCACAGCGGCTTATATTTAGCGACTGTCGACAACATATACCCTACACCATACACTGGCCACGCTTGCAACCCGTACAGCAGTTACAGCGCATTCCAGCAACAACAGCAACACACTTGACGCATACACACAGAACACCATGGACTTCTCTACCACACCCTCGAGTCTATTAGGCCCCAGCCGGGACACCTCCAACAAGGACTGCGACATCTTGGACATGGTCACCGCCGACATGGACTTTGAACAGGCCTATTTGATGTACAATCTGATGCAGCAGAAACAGGCGTTGAGTTCCATCGAGCAGTTGGAAAAGGTGCAGATGTTGAACCAGAACTACGTGCCCGAGTTTTCAAACCCCGTGGACTACCGCAGCTCCACGTCCACATACGACTACCACAGATCGCAGATCTTGAACAGCAACCCTAGCAACTTCACCAACCCCCAGAACACAACCATGAAGCACGGGGAGGAGTACGACGAAGACGAGATGGAAGAGGAAAAGCAGTTTGACCAGTTTTTCTCCAACACCGAGTCCAACGCGTTGGAAACGTTCTTGGACAACTTGACGTCCACCGCAGACCCGTTGAAGTTCTACAACAGCATGTCGCAGCAGCCGGAGGTGCCCATGTTTGACTTGCACACGATGAAGAACCCGTTTCCACAGCGTCACGTGCAGCACGAGCCCGCAGAGGCACAGGTGACCCTCATGAGCAACCAGCACAAATCGCGGTTGGAACACGAGAGTTTGAGACAGGAGTTGTCGGATGCGTTCAGCCATCCGTCGCTCAAGTCGTTGACTCTTTCCGGCCCGGTTTTGAACAACACCAGCGGCCAGTTGCCCACCCCGGCAGATTCCAGACAGCTGTCGTATTCCAACACCGGCTCGCAGATATACATGAAACAGCACCAGCACCAGCAGCAGCAACAACAACCCCACCAGCAAATGTATCCATCTGGAATGGATCAGAGCCAGTACGAGGACGAAGAAGACATGTTAACGCCGCCTTCCAGCGACGCAGAGGCCAAAAAGTACAACAAAAGCGCTTCGGTGATAAACGGAACGCCCATCAAAAAAAAGAGAAGAAGCTCGACCAAGCCCTTGTTATCCATCGAGCAGAAACGCTTGAACCACTCCCATTCTGAGCAGAAGAGACGGCAGTTGTGCAAGTTGGCGTACGAGAGATGTTTGAATCTCATCATCGACATCGATGCGTTCAACAAGTTGCCCGCGCTTAACGAGGCGGAACGCAAGTCCAAGCGTGCCAGAGTCAACAAAGAGGGCTTGCCCAACTTGTCAAAGCACAATGCGTTGGTGAGAATCAGCAACGAGATGCTTTTGATCAAGGGCATGAACGAACAGTTGAGGCGGCTCATTGAGCACAAGTAGGTTTGGGTAATGGGATTATAGAGGCACTGGATATAGCTATTTATTGTTTATTATGTATTAATGATACGAGATTACGAGCAGAGGCTGTAGGGGTTTGTGTGTTTGGGCCATTGTGTTTGCGGACTTTTGCAGTACAACAATTACAATATATTGCTATCTCTGCAAGAATAGCAATTGTACTGTGTGGTCGCGCTATTTACACTTGTATTTGTAGTTTTCACTTCAGCTGGGTATAGTTTCAGTTGCAGACTGCTAGCGCTACGTCTATCTCCACTGCAAAACAGTGACCACCAACAGTACCGTATACAGTTGCCTCTACCTATCAAATAATGCCGCAACACAGCGTATTTATACATCTCTATAATCTGCACCTACACATTACACTACAATGCCGATTTCATAATGTGCTGGCACTACCATACCGCACAGCCAAACTAGATCACCGTATTCCTGAACACCACACTATACTTTGCATGCTACTTTACACTATGCTACTTAAAACTTTACACTTTACACTATACTACTTTACAGTATACTACTTTACACTATACTACTCTACTATCCACCTCTACTACCTCTACTACCTACCCCTACTCTACTCCTCCACACTGTTCACTCGCTGTGTGCACACCACGCGTAAATTTTTCAACATACAAACAGTCCATACAACCACTCTGCAATACAAACCCCATAAACCACACCCGCCTCCCTGTCCACGATGTCCAAATCGTCCACCCCCGCACCAGAGGGCCACCCGGCACTCAGCCTCCGGCTCGGCCCGGTCTTCAACGAACAGCTCCAGGCGCTAGCCAGACTCCAGCCCGCCATTCTCCACAACCAGGACCACTACGAAACCCCGGAATTGACCCGCCTACGGGCCTCCTACAAGTACATCTACGTGGTCAACTGGTTGTACACGTGCCGCGGTTTTGTCAGACTCCAGTCGGAGTACTTTGACGTTGACATTTTCGAGCTAGAGCTCCTCAACTTCTTCCCGGTGATTCAGCAGGCCGCCTTTGACCCGGACCAGCTGGCAGCCGCCAAAGACAGCCAGTTGTTTGTGCACAAGTTGAAGCTCAACTTGATCTCCACCTTGCAGAACTCCAAGTTGCTGTCCATCAACAACTTTGAGCGTATATTCCGGCTCTGGTTCGGAAACGACACCCCGTTGGGCGGCAACGACGACAACGAGGACGAGCCGGACCGCTATGGAGAGGACGACGACGAGCTCAAGTTTGACGAGCTCAAAATCGCCGACAAATTCGAGGTGCTTTTCATCCTCATCACCACCATCTCCGCCTATCCCAAGTTCCGGGACTGGGTCGACAAAAACGGTCTTACCACCGACACCCTCCGGTTGCAGCCGGTGCTCTCGGTGCCGGCCGGTTCCGGAGTGGAGGAGGACTACTTTTTGCTCTTTGAAAACAACAGCTTGTACCGCAGAACTACCCAAAGCTCGGCCTTGGTGATTCCCAAGAAGCGCAAGTTGTCGCCGGCCAACCCGGAGCAGGCGTACAAGCCAGCCCAGTTCGACGTGGAGGTGCTGCACGTGCACTTTGAGTTGCTCTACAAGAATATCTACGAGTACTACAACCTCTTCCAGACTGTCACGGACAAGAGACTCAAGCTGGTGCTAGCCAGCTCTCCGCTAGTGGAGGCGCTTCTAAGCAGCGAGCTCAAGAAGAGACGCTACCTCGGAAACAAAAAGAAGGAGGTGCAGTTATTGTCGTTGTTGCTGACTCGGAAGAGATCGCTCCGGTTGGAAATCAAGGAGAAACAGCGCCAAGAGGAGTACGAGAAGCAAAAGCGCCAGGAGGAGTATGAATTACGGTTGGCCTCGCAGAAACGGTTGGAAAGAAGAACCAGGTCCACCAACAACATGTTTGGAACAGAGCAGAAGGACTATGGGAACGGTTTGTCCCGTGACGAGCGCATGCGTATGAGACGTGTGACTCCTGTTTTCACCCTGACTCCGGAGGAAGAGGACGAGCTAGTGCAGGAAGTGCAGGAAGTGCAGGACAATCAAGCTGTTGTGGAGGAGAATCAAGCTGCTGTGGAGTACAATCAGCCTGCCGTGGAGGAGATGGAGGAAGAGAACGAAGTTCCAGAGGTTGTGGTGCCAGAAAAGCAGCAAGACAGTGATGTGGAGATTATTGAGCATGTAGTCGAGAATCTTGTTTCTGAAGACGAGCAAGAGTAGAGTAGGGTGTGTATTAATAAATGTTTACTATGAACAGTCAATTTCACTGTAATTGGGGCTACCAGATCATTTGATGAAACCTAGTAGTCTTAGTACAGATGCTCGCGGTAGCTGATGTGTGACATTTCGAAAGAGCCATTGAGGAGAACACTACTGAACCAATTCAATACTGCTGTTTAACGCTAAGAAATACTCTTACTTACAACAATACAACCTCTGAACACTATCTCACCACTAATATTAAATAACTAACCGTACAAATGCATTGCTCCTATTACTATAAACACGCTATTTACACACTCTATCCCTACAAGTTCAACTCGTTCAATACCTGGCTTGCCAACGTCTTGTAGTTCCACGTGTTACCCAACACCTTCTTAAACTGAACACCATACAACCCCACCAATGGCACTTTGACAATGTGAATCTCAAACTTCAAAGGCGACTTGCTGCCACGATGCTTATGCTCTACAGAAGCAGAGTGCTGGTGGCGTGCTTTTTGTTCCAATTTTGACGAAACAAGCATGTCACTGCCTCCTCCGTACCCGTTCAACGAGTCTGCGGAATTATCATCGTTATCATCATCTTCTTCCCCGTCGTAGTCATCGTCGTATAACCCTTTAATGACTTTGGCGGTGGCAGGGGTGTTGGGTGGCATAAGAACACCGGATCCGTTCTTCTTGCGGTAGTTGTTGAGAATGGTGGTCCCAATCAGGAACTTACGGCGGTGACCGGAAGCAGAAGTACCGGTTCCAGAGGAAACAGTTCCAGATATGGAAGCCGGACCGGAGCCTGACCCAATGGAGTTGCTCGATTTGTGAGTGGAGGGCAGATGGCGGCTTGGGGTGCGAAGGATCTCCGGCTCAGGCGATTTGGCCGGCGAATCTTCGAGCGATGACGTTGTGGACTTGAAGGCATCACCGTAAAGTTTCTTTTCTTCACTGGTCGTGTCGGTGTTATCGCCGAGATCGCCGAGGTCGCCAAGCGCCTCTGGTCCGCTATCAAAGTCAGCCTGCACGGATGGCGTGTGGATACACACAAACCCGCCCCGCACTTCCCGGAACCGGACCCCCAACTTGCTCAAAACATTGATAATATTGTACCGGATGACAGGAAGCGGCTTTGTCGAGGTGGTCTGGACCGAAAAAAAGCCCTTCAAGAACAAAGTCCGGCAATGCTCGATGGACGGCATAGTGTTCGGCTTGGCACGGTTGTACTGGTCCATGATCTGCTCCTCGGTGAGCACCGGGATCTGCGGCAACTCGCCGTCGTCCAACCGGACATCGGCGAAAAACGGGCCGGAGCCGGCTGCCACCAACTCGTCGCTGTTCTGGGCGGCCATATTGTTTGGAAGCGGCGGGTACTGGCCCGGCTTCGCCCGGAACTGGTACGAGTCCTTGCGCACATGACCGCCAACCGACTTGGCGCGTGCGGTGGGATGTAACTTGCGGCCCTGTACCGGAGCTTGCTGCTGTTTGCTGCCGGTATCGGCGGGAACAACGTCGGTGCCGGTGTACTTGGGCACCGGCGGCAAGATCTCGACCGGCACAAATCCGTGAGGCTTGTTTTTCGACGTGGAGGCCGACCGCACGTGCTGCAGCTTTTCCGGCTTCGGTTTCTCCGGCAGCGGCTGCAAGTTGAGCCGCAGGCTCGTCAGCTTTTCCTTGGCAGTGATCTTCATCGACACACCACGCCGCACCATTGGGTCGCGGCGGGCGCTGCCGAGCGAGCTGGTGGGCGACATGTCGAGCGCCGGAAGCGGCGGTGGGGCTGCAACTTCCACCGGTACCGGCGGGGGCGAGCTGGAGCGCGAAGGCGATGCCGGCTTCTTTTTGTACAGGAGCTTGCGCAAGAGGGCGTTGATATTGGCCGCTTTGGGATCGAGGGTGTCGCGGGCGGCCGGGCTCGGCTGCTGCGCCGGGATCACCGACTCGGGGAGGTCGTGCGGCGGCTGCGGCGACAGCGTCTTTTTGGCCGAGGTGTGCGCCTGGGGCGGGAACGCGATGGCGTCCGGCTCGGGCGGCGAGAGCGCCGGGGGCGGCGCTGGGGCCGGTTCCGGCGCCTGCTGCTGTTTGAGGAGCTGCTCCTTGGCGCGCTTTCGCTTGCGCATCTCGTCCACCAAGTAGTAGACGGAGATAAGCGGGTGGAAGCCGCCGGTGGGGTCCGGGAGGATGTGGGCGTTCGGGGCCGAGGCGTACTCGCGGCCCTGGTCGGCCAACTTGTACCAGTTCTCGCAACTCATCTGGTACTCGACCGAGGTTAACACCGAGGACAACTCCTCGGAGATGTGCTGCACCGAGCCCAAGTCAAACAGGGCAATGGTACGGACAATGTCGGGATCGAGCGGGAGCGTGAGCGGCACGCGCTTCGGCACGTAGCTCGGCACGCGCAGGTCGTAGCCGCGGTTCATCCACGGATGCACAAGCACCTCGTGGAGCGACGCCCGTTTGGGCGGGTCCACCACGAGCATGCGCAGGAGAAGCAGCACGCAGTCACGTGACAAGAAGGCCGGGTACTCCACGTTGCCCTTCTTGATCTTCTCGTGCAACACCGACACCAGCTGGTCGTCGAACGGCACCTTGCCGCACACGAGCACGTACAACACCACGCCAAACGACCAGATGTCGACCTCGGGCCCCGTGTACGGCTTGGCCGAGAGCAACTCTGGCGCGGCAAAGTAGAGCGATCCGCAGTAGGTCTTCAAGAGCGTCTTGGGCAGGTACAAGTTGGAGAGGCCAAAGTCGATGATCTTGATGTCGCCCTTCTCGTTGATCATGATGTTCTCGATCTTGAGGTCGCGGTGCACGACGTTGTTGCGGTGGCAGTAGTCGAGCGCCGAGCCGATGCCGCGGGCAAACTTGCGCGCGTGTTTCTCCTTTAGGGACCCGTGCGCAACAATGTAGTCGAGCATCTGCCCGCCCTCCACGTACTCGAACAACATGTAGTAGTGGTTGGTCATGGGCACCATCTCGTAGAGCCGGCAGATGTACGGGTGGAAGAGGAGCCGCCCGAGCGACCCCTCGCGGATCGTGCGCTTGTCACGTGCAATCTCCTTCTCGTACTCCTTGTGCCGCTGCGCCGCCTCGTGGGTCGATGCGGGCGGCGGATCTCCGGCGTGCGCCCGCTGGTACAACTTGGCGGCCCGGGGGATGATTTTCACGGCGCAGATCTCGTGGCTGCTGTTGTGCTGCGCGAGCTTGACTTTGCCCATGGACCCGGCGCCGATGGTTTTGATGAAGTCCCAGTCGCCGATGGACTTGCGGTAGAACTGCTGGGGGTGGCCGGGCGCGGTCGGGGCGGCGCTGGCGTGCTGGGTGGCGGTTTGCGGGGCGGTTTGCGTGGTGTGCTGGTTGCTGTGCTGGTTGCTGTGCTGGTTGCTGCTCTGGCTGGCGTTTTGGCTCGCGTTTTGGCCAGTTTGGCTGGTATTATGGCTGGCACTATGACCGGAGTTATGGCCCGCGTTGTGGCCGGGGTGTTGGTTGTGGCTGGACGTGCTATTCGGAGTTTGCGCCGCATTGGGCTGAGCGGAATGCGCCGCCTGCGAGTTTATATTTTGACTCTGACTCTGGCTCTGACTCCGCTCGGCAAGAGCAGCGGGCGGCAACAACTCCGTACGCGTCACGATGGCTGGCACCTGCGCACGGTGGCTGGCCGCCGGCGCCGGGATTCCGCGTGAAAACGAGGGCGTGCGCTGGTGCAAATTCTGCGCCGGTACCGGCGGCGGAACCGTCTGCGGCGGCGCCAGGAAACTGAGGTTGGCCTGGTGACTGTACTCGGTGCCGGTGGTGTAGTTCGGCAGCAACATGTCGGGCGTGGTGCCGGGCACGGCTGCTGTGCGCTGCGAAATGTCCGATTTTGAGCTTTTGAGCGTGCCGCTCACACTCCGGAGCATGCGCGGGGTCGCCGGTTGCGGCTGGGAGGCGTCACTGGCGCCGGGACCGGTGTTTGTGCGGGGTGGCTGGTCCGTGGGGGCGGGAGCGTCCATGGCACCGGAAGCGTACTTTTGCGGGTATTTGGCGGCGGATTCGGTAGCGGCAAGTTGCTGCTACGCGCTGAGATGGGTTTCCGGCGGGTAGGTGTGAGTTTCGCCGGATTTTGTCGTGGTTGGGCGGCAGCAATGTGGTTCGATGAGCGACCGGGCCAAACGGTGGTTTTGCGGGCAAAAGTCGGGTTTTTTTTCGGCAGAAACTGGCCAATTGCGGCGCGGGAGCTGGTCTGATGGCGCTTGCGGCGTGAAAGTGCCCGAAAACGGTGTGTTTGGGGTGTCTGTGGCGATGTTTGCGGTGGAAGAGTGTCTGATACAACTGAAATCAGGTCTGGTGGAAAAAGGCGCTGGTGGGGTCGTGCGAGTGCGAATCCGCGTATCTGTGGGTACGGCTGCGTATATTTGAAACTGGCGGGGGGCAGTGTGAGCAACGGTGCTGTTCTGGGGCGTGGTTCGCCGCACGGACGGTGGATTGCGGTAGCCGTGGTGCTTTGCAGTGCGTGCCCGTGTTTCTGAGACGAACAGCGGTGTTTGTGTGTAGCTGGAAGTGGGTGTTCTGGATAGTAAGCCTGTTGAGGCGCGTACAGTGCAGAGGAGAGGGCGTAGAGGGTACAGTGCGGCCAATGGCGAGTATGTTTGCTTTATTGTGTGGTATATGTAAGAGATAGAGGGTAACTGGGTAGAGATATACGTAGTTAGCAGATAGGACACAGTAGGACAGTCTAGCATCCCAATTGCTGTAAGGCTGACCCTGTAAAAACAGTTAGCGAGCGTGCCTGAAATTAGCGAGGGTGGCTATTCGTATATGAGCTATACTGCGTTGCGTCCATACAAGCAGTATGTGTGGCGTGTACAGCGTGTGTAGCACGTGTACACTGCGTAGAGCATGTATAGTGTATATAGTATGTATAGAGTGTATAGAGGGTGTCTGGGAGGACCTACAGGTGGATTGCTGTGTCTGAGCCGTGAAACTGTATCCAGCAATTATACTCACTGACCAGCTACTGCTAGCAGGATAACTTCACGGCAACTACGCTGACAGTTTACGCCCCAATAAGGTGCAATTTCCTCTTCGTATGGCCGCCATTTGCCCCAACTTTACAGTGCGCTTACTGATACTCGTATGATTCTACTATATAACTATGTATGACGTTACTGAACTAGTGTTCCTTGTGGTGCTTCAAGTGAGACTGGTACTCCCAGGTGTAACCCAAAACAACCACAGCAATGGCCAAGTGCAACAATGGCTTTCCAGAGGCGTTGTCACCCTCAAAGTAAGCAGCATAGTACTTGGATAATGGGTTGATTGGCTTCTTTGGTGCTGGGGCTGGGCCAGTGGGCAACTTCTTGTAGAAGGAAACAACCTCGGCCATTCTCTTAGCGTTAGGATTGGAGCCAATGTTCTAGAATACTGTTAGTATTAGTCCTGTGTGTGGGTCAGGTACCGCCTGTGGTGTGGTAATGCTGATGATATTGATACTGATATTGATTCTGATACTGATACTGATACTGATACTGATACTGATACTGATACTGATATTGATTCTGATACTGATTCTGATTCTGATTCTGATATGAGTCTGCTGATAAACACAGTTGGTTACTAAATCTGCGCTATAGCTACTGGGTTGCTTTATTATACTGATTGATTACCTTTCCTCACATCACTCGTGTTATTGGTATGCCGTAATCTCTGTTGATTCTTGCCGGTCAAACATACAATAACAGACATAAAATACCAAAAATCAACTCTTTCACACCTCTTCGTCAACTTCAGGCACTTCTTCTTATTATTCTCGATTTCTCTCTACGTGATCTCGTTCCCACACATTTATCTCGCAGTACACAAGGTCAGACACTTTGACCCACGGGTAAACACCCAAAAAAATCATGCTTTTCAAATACTTACTTTGGCAGATGCAATCTTAGGTGGGATTATAGTAGACAATTGTCTTCTGATGACGAATGACATGGCTGCTGTGCTGATTGTACTGGGGTAAAACGGTGCTATCGGTGTAGTTCATAGTGGTGAAGTTTTTTGACCATTTTTTCGGAATGGCCTGCACACGACCCACCCACTTTCGGCACTGCCAATGCGCGCCTATGATTGGTCAGCTGGTCACGTGAATACCGGTCACGTGCTGCGCCTATTAGCCAGACCGTCGGCCGCCACTGCAAACACCCATCTACACATCTCTACAGAGCCGTAACTCGTATAATACACGTTCATTACTATATCGAATCTATAATACATTTCGGAAACCCCGAATAAGCTTATTCCTCGCTTATGTATAACACTAGAACACTGCTGTTAGTATACAAGCTGCCTTAACGTTAGTAACAACATCAAAAATTAAACTTACCATTATTGCCTCTGATAAACACGTCTCCGTAGGACTTGATAGTGGCACCCTCGCCGTTGATCTCGTTGCCGTTCTGAAGCACGATGTTCATGAATCCATCGATGCTCTGCAAATTGCCGTTGTACTTAACTCCGTTATGCAATTTGACTGTGATCACGGATCCGATGATATTGCTCAAGAAATTAGATGGATCCGTTCCGGACACTTCTGCAGATGCCATGTTGTGTGGTTAATGCTTTTTGTAGACTGTACCACCCTACGGCGTTGATAATCGACATAGTAATTTTTTCATAGCACGAGTCGTGTCCAGCTCAATCATCCACCCATACCAATTACCAGGTTTACTGTAAGAATACTTAATATTACACCTGTTTACTACACACTCTACTCTTTGGCATCGTATTTTGCTAGAGACTCCAACAATGTCAATAGCTTTACCAACTCTTTTAATCCCTTATGTTGTGGGTCCTTGCTATCTCTGTAGGCGCCGCTTTTGTTTTCCAAAAGCAAGTCTCTCTTCAACACACCAATGACAAGTTTGTTGCAATTAGTGAGCAACGCCTGTGACTCCAATATGCTGGGTTTGTAACTGGGGCCCATGGTCAACAATATGGTGATGATCAATTGGAAAATAGGAATGAGAAACTCGATAAACGACACAACATTGTCGTTCTTGGCGCTCTTCAAATCATCCAAACTGTTCAAACTGTCAAAGAGCAAGCTCACTTTGATGTTCTTGATATCCTGGTGCTCGTCTATCTTGAGGGTGACTCCCAAATCCGGGTCGATGTTCAAGAAATTGGACTGTTTCAACAAAGAGAAGATTTCTCCCTGTATCAATTGGAGTGATCCCATTTTGGACTGAGCCACACGGATCAAGAAATACAAAGTCGACTTAAACGAGGTAAGTTCATAGATAAACGTTTCTAAACTTATACCTGATTTTTCATCGATTCGGGTGCATATCTCTATCACTTCGTCGGTTCTCTTTATGGATCTCATCAAAAGCAACAACAGATTGTTCTTGACCAATAGGTCAAGGACAAAGTTGTCTGGCGACAAGTTGACAAGCGACTCTAAGAGCAAAATAGACGTAATTCTGGAAGCCCCCTCAGAATAAATCGCGTCGCTGGAAATTATTTCAACGAACTTCCTATCGATCGATTTGATTATCAGAACAACCTCTTTTGTCAACTCTTCACTGCTGGTAACCTTAACTAAGAACTTGTTGGCCAAAATGTAAAGATCAGATCTCAACGACGGAGTCGAGTTTGAATTCAACAACCCTGTTACGCAAGTTTTAAACAAAGGAATTAATCTTCTCATTCCTAATGAGAAGTCCTCCTTATTGTTTGTTGCAATGATTATCTTCTTGTCGTACAAGTCAAACAACAACACCGATAACGAGATTAACTCCTCAGAGAAGGTGATGTCGCTTTCCAAATAGTCGTTTATCTTTGGCAAAATGTTTTGAAGGATTTCCAAAATGAATTTCTTGGAGTACAAGTTATGATCCGTAATCAAAATCTCAACCAATTGACACCACGAATGAAGACTCTTCAATTGCAATTCTTTTAGTTTGGCTGATACTATGTATTTGCGCAAAAATTCGTTGATCTTGTTGCCTTCAATCATCACCTCCTGAGCAAATTCCACTTTGTCTTCCTTGGTAACCAATGACGATGCTGTCGATTGGCAGATGTACCTGTAAATTTTGTTCAAGATGGATATATCATTTTTATTATTCGTTTGAATGATCTTCAAGATTAATAATAAGTTGTACTTTTTGTTGAACTGTTCAAACTTGTAAAGTTCAAAGTTCTTGAAATTAAAGTTCAAAATATCTAATAGCGACAAAATCTTTGGAGTACCACTTAAGTATTCCTTGTTGTCCAATAGCAATTCCATGTAGTACTCTCTCTTTGAAGGTGAAGTGATGTGGTGAAATTCGAGCGATAAATATTGCAAAATGAGGGTTCTCTGCTTGATAAACGAAAAGAACGATTCATAGCTATCGAAGCTTTCTATGAACTGATTCTCCACACCATCTTTTAGGTTACCATTAAACTCAATACCATTCCACAACGTATTCAAGTCTATCTTTGGTTGGTATTTGATCAATTTCTCAAACAAATTGTCCTGATCCCTCAAGTTTCCAATAGTGACAATGGAGCTGATGGGGTCATAACTCAATTTGATAATGATTTCCAAGATCAACGAAGACAATTTGACCGGAGCAAGATCAATATTTTGGTAATTGCTACCATTAATGTAGTTCACCTGAGAAATTACGTCTAATGTCAAACTCAAGGTTTCCAACAACGACTTCAACAACGAGTTTGTGGTGGCAGCAGGATCAATAGATAATGAATCACCTCTGATGGTGTAACCCAATAAAAAGTGTGCCACGTTTGGCAGCTTTCCATCTGATTGGTTGAGATTATTCAACAAAAACCTCAAGATCTGGAATTTGAGGTCTAGTTCTTGGTCCACAGTCGCGAACACAGAGATGAAAGCATACTTGATTTTATCTGACTCGTCTATGCTTTCAAATGTTGTTAATAGTCTATTTTTATTTAGCAATGAATCGTAGGAATTGAAATTAGATGAGACAAAGTACTTTGACTGTCTAATTTTATCCAATATCAGCACTGATAGTGAAGGAATCAGACTACCCTTGATTCCAACGTATAATCCCAAATGAGCGACCGTTGGTAAATTGAACAAGAAGATCTGATAAAAATCTGTGCTAGTTCCAAGACTATTAGGGAAATAGATCATATCAAACACTGATTTGGGTGTGGATAACGCTAAGCTTAAGCTAGTACTGAAACCCTGTGGGCCCGATGCTGGAGGTCCAATTTCCTTGCTCTTGAGAATTGGCAATAGTTTTTGGATGAAAATGTCTTGGACAGCCAAAATTCCATTTAAGACATGCAAGGCTGTTTCCACCAACTTTTTGAGGACTGGGTTGGCATTTATACTTTCCACTCCAATATTTGCAATCCCAAATAAAGCCTTCCAAGAAGCCTCGCTGAACAAATAGTTTATTATTGCTGTGGAATGATGCAATTTGACATATAACTCAAAATTCAAATGGACATTTGGAAGTAATGAGTTGAAGATATTGTCTCCACTTGGAATGTTATTGATGACTTTGTGAACAGTGTCAGAAATAAATTCCCAATCTACTGCCTTCAAGGATGAGGCGATAATTGTGACAATTTGTGACTGCAAATCCAACCTGTCTTCAAAATCGCTGATTTTATTTGTCTTTGCAAAGACAGTAACCAATAAATACTCGATATATGGCCATACTCCGATTTGGTTATTGATTCTGTACCCATTTCCAAGATCGGCAGGATAGAGCAAGGAATAGTGGTTGAATGCCATATTCTCATTAGCCAATGGTTTCAACAATTGGCCAAGCAAATCTATGAAGTTACTGACTTGGGAAAGATGAACCAAATTGAGATCGAAACCCTGTGAAATTCTAAGACTTCCACGGCTAGAATATTTTGGTTTTGTTTGGTTCTGACGGACTAATAACAAGGAACTAGATTGGTTTGATGCATTGGTATTGATACTGTTTGATGGCGGATCAATGTACAAACCATGGTATATCCAGCGATCCACTAATCTCCAAACCTTGTATCTGATTTCCAAGTCGGCTGTATCATCATGAACAAAACTGGCCAAAACATTAAGAAGTAAGTTGGTCAATATAATTCTGTTCTCTTCACTGACCAATACTTTTGGCAAATCTACCGACTTGTTAAAGCTGTCCAATACTGTTAAGAGCTGGTTGCCAGTAATTAGATTGTCAAACTTTAAAAAGCGCGTTATGATAGGCAGAAAACGGTTGTATGCTATGTTTCTGATCTCTTTTGATCTTTCTGAGGCAGCCGATGATAAATTTTTGATGATGGATGAGATGAGCTGAAAGAATCCCGAGATGAAAACAACAGAATCCTCCGATAACTCAATTACTATTCTGTTATCAGCACTTTCGTCCAAGTCATTGTTTGTTGAAGCACTTGAAAACCTGAACTCGTGCTTCTTCTGCTGTTGTTTGAGCTGTTCATTTAAGTTTGTTTCAAAGTTTTCCTGGAGCGAATCTATGTAGTAGTTGAGCGAATCGTAGATGGAATCAATTGATATTTTCGAATAGTCGTTCTTTTTTAGGCTGGAATTGTTGTTGTTGACAAGAATCTCCCATATTCTGCTGGCAGAATCGTTCCCGCCCGAAGTCAACGAACCGAGCAATAAACAAAATGTCGCTGTGATTAATGGTGATGTATTGTTGCTTAGACCCCACGTTATAAATCCTGTAATATCGCTGGAGTTAACTTCATCGTGCAACACCATATTACACAACTCGGGTCTGCATGTGTATACATAGGCAAATGCGAGATAAAACCGCTCCAAATCACCTCTAGCAGCAATCTCATCTAAGTTGAGACCATCGTCTTTGTTTTCCTTTGCTACAGAATCGGTTTCGTCTGTGTTTTCTTGTTTTCCGTTGATGGATGACAAAACAAAATCCTCCTCCGTGTCTCTGAGCGATGTGAGTATTATAGCGGCATTGATGATGAATTTGCTGAAAAACAAGTGGAAAAATGGAGCCACAAGCAGCTCGTTAAATTCAGATGATACCTTATACTGGTGGGTCTCTAACAAAGAATACACGTTATCGTACATCCCTGGCTTAGTTACTGTTAAGTATACGAGTTCTTGTGAAGCCGGATAGGTAAATTTGACAGGAACCAACGCTGGGAACACTTTCTGCAACAATGCTCTGAAATCGTAGGTGTTTGATTTCTCAAATAAGTTTACGGTAGCATCCGTGGCTGTTTCTGCCGCGTACGAGAGCAATTTCTCAAACCCACCAAGATTTATAAGCAACTCCATGTGTTTGAGAATGTCGTCTTTGAAATCGTACTTTGCTGTTCTCGTATCTTCCTCCTTGCACCACGAGATGAAAAGCGTAAAGAAAAGCAAGTACGATATCATATCTATGCCTTTAAGATTCGACTTGGAAAGATCTATCTCATTGTTGGCGTCAACGATAGCGTTGTCATTGGCCTCTAAGCGGCAAATGATATATTTGTACAACTCGGCTATGGCAGCATCTTCGTTGTTGCTGAAAAGATTAGCAACAATCTTCAACACACCAGGCAAAAAGTGCACTACCAATACATCATTATCATCGATTTTGGCGCTCACAAACTCAATGAGCTTCTTAAATGTCGATACAGTACCAAACTTGGTGTGGTAGCTGTCAAAGAGCGTGAACAAGATCTGGCCTAGCAATTCGTGGCTCTCAAACAACTGCGACTTTATGAAACTAATGGAGCTTATGAACGAAAGATTGTTTATGTCGTGGGTGACCTTCTGTTTGTCGATGAGTCCATTTACAATGTCCAAAAGCGAGTATATCTGGCTGAAACTGCCGAGAACATTGTCTAGCAAAACATCGTATTTACCATCTGTCACCACCAAATCCAACTCATTATTGGTAACAATGTACCCCAAAATGTTGAGCAAGTAACGTGAACGACGGAAATATGCCAATTTACCACTATCAAGCAAACTGGTCCCACGCTGGAAACTCAAACTGTTGGCGTAGTAGAGGATCTCAGCACTGCAGATTTCATCTAGGTCCAAGTCAGCCGCAAGCTGGGCACTGGCCTCGATAAATGGCTGGTTCAACTTGAACTCATCACCGTTACTAAACTGCACCGGTTTTGACAGGTCTGTAAGCAATTTGCGTGATTGATCGCTGCGTTTGGGTGTCACTAGCACTTTGGCCAAATCAGACAGGATCGCGGCCACAGCTTCATAATAACCGGGGTCGCCCAACTTAATGAGATCGTAGCAGTCCTCAAACGCAGACGAAGACCACGTTAGCAGCGCCATTATAGTACAATATGGGTGCTTGGTGTGTGTTTGAGCCGTGTTTACTGAAGATGTATATTCAACTAGCTATTTTTCAGGTAGACAAATTTTTTGTTTACAGCCGGGTAAATGCGCACAGCAAGAGAGTTGGTTAATTTGCAGTCATAGATAGTACGTGATTTGCCTAAGAAAAGATGGTCAGATGTGGTATGTTGTGGTAGAGACGGAATCCGATAAACATGTAGTATGTTTTATTCTACGTATAGGCAAATAATTGACTGTCTTGTGTGAGTGTCTGCTGGTAGAGCTGGTGTCGAAAACTGGTGTCGCAGAATCCAAGTCACGTGCGCCCCATATAAGCAATTACTGCAAATTTCTCATTCACTACACTCAATTCAGGTTCACTTTTAATTAATGTCACTCGCTATTAAAATACTACCATAAAGACACAAGGTCGGGCTCCTGGAGACACATGGTGAGATGGGACGACAAACGTGGTGGGTATTCGCCGGGCTCTGGAGCAGCAGCCAAGTTGGGGAACAACTGACAGAGTCTGGTAATTATGTATGAGGCCTCTGTTAATGCAAATTGCTGGCCAAGACAAATTCTGGGGCCACCATTGAAAGGTAAGTAGGACCAGCCTAACTTTCTGGTTTCTGGTTCAAACCATCTTTCTGGCCGGAAAACATCAGCATCTTTTCCGTAATACTCCTGTACTCTGTGGGTAGAGTAGACGGAGTATATGACGGTTTGACCCTTGGTGATTAAAACTGGGTCCAACCCCTGGGGACCACCCCCTCTGGGCAAAGTGGTATTTTTGGTAGCCACTCTGAAGTTTTGGGGCACCGATGGATATAACCGCAAAGTCTCATTCAAAACAGCCTTCAAGTATTCACATTTCTTCAACGACTCAAATGTGATTTCATCGACTCTTGAGTCATCGCCCAGACCAAACCGTTCGTAGATTTCCTCCTTGAGCTTCTCCCAAATGGCTGGGTTTCTGGCTAATTCGAAGAATGCAAACGATAATAACCCAGCAGTAGTGTCTCTACCTGCGACCAAAATATTCAACAACTGGTCTCTTAACACCTTGGAATCCCTCGTTTCCTTGACCAATTCGTACAAGAAAATGTAACCGCCCTTAGAATGCTTGTCCAACTCTTCCTGGCTAGTGTTCAAGGCCTTCTGTACATAATACTCCGCAAACTTGTGTACTTTGGCGTTGCATTCATGGAACTTCTTGTGGTTGATCAAGAAATAGAAGGACTGCAACACTGACCTCGAAGCCAAATACTGCTGAGACTGGTTGAAAGCATCGGCAAACCCCGCTTTACCATCAAAATCGACTTCTGCAACATCGTATCCAATGGAAGCATCCTGCAACGAGCCCACCGATTCACCAAATAAGAATTCGGTAGCAGAATCCACGGTAAGACGGAAGAACAACTCCTGAATGTCAAAAAGTTCCTTTCTGTTTTTGCGGACATGCTTGGCAAGAACTTGAATATGAGGCTCGAGCGCTTGGACGTGCGCTACTTGGTCTCTGGAGAACTGGGGCCTCAACATGGCCCGCGAGTGTTTCCAGCCTTCGCCGTCCAACGTGAAAATACCGTCTCCTAGAAGAGGGAAGAAATGCAGGTGTCTTGACCCCAATGCAAAGTCATTGAACTGAGTTGCCAAGATGGCCTTTATATTCTCGGGATCCCTTGTACTCACCACCAGGATGCCCACAATTTTGAATGTGAGTGTGGGAACACTATTGTTGGTGAGATTGCTGTATCTTTCGTGGATGAAGTCGATCATTCTGCCTTCTGCCTTCTTTTTCAATATAGCCCGGGCTAAATCGAACCCAAACCAGCCATCCGTCTCTTTGTTTGCAAACGATTTTGCACCTAACTTGTTGGCAAGAAAATGGGTCTGTATCCTACAGTAGATACTGTAAGCAATTAAGGCCAATGGAAGTACCACATACCACTTGGTACCGTACTCTGTTAATGTGTCGAGTGACATGTTGGTTCTTCTGGTGTATGTTGAACTAGTGGTGTGATGATAGACGTGATGTTACTGCCTCAGTCAATTAATATTCAAATTGGCCAGAAGCTTATAACTACGTAGATATGTAGCCAGCACTTAATGTATCTCTACAACAACTGTTATACAGTGTTCTTAGGTGGTTTACTGAGGAAACGATGATACTATATATATATCTCGGAAAAGGTGGGGATCTTGTGAAAAAAAAAAAATGGTTAGCGGACTTTACTTATAACCTTAGGGCCTACAGTTTTACTAGAGAATAGTAGGGTATCTCTTCTAAAGTAAGGCCATTTAAATTTATGGGTGGGGATGTGCTTATTGCAACTCTTCAGAAGATCTTTGGCGGAGCCTAAAGTTACATTAACTCCTTCTCCTTCTCCTTCTCCGATGGCCCCTCCTATGTATCACAACGATCGCTGTAGCATATTGGGACAATGTAAGGTGCAAATGGATTCAATGCAGCACTAGTCCTCCAATTTGCTATTTACACATTTTAGCAGTAACCCCTATTGTAACGTCCGCTAAACAATAGCGGAGACGGGTTCATCTACCCCAACGGACTTTTCTTACACCGTCAGGCCATTATGCTTTCATAAGAGGTTTCGGATTCGGGGATGTATGACTTCTTATTCCAGCAATTAGGAGTGGGCCAAATCATATTATTCTTGACGGGGATAAAAAAAAAGCACCTCCGAATTTGCTTCTCTGGGTAAAAAAATAGCATGGGTTTCATGCATGATTCGGATTTGTTGTTTTGTGTTGCATCCAGTGGAAAATAAAAAAACACACTCACTTTTATATGGGGTACCATATACAGTGCATAGAGTATGGGATAGGGGTCTCTCAACTAAATCAATCAGTGTTCTGATGTGATACAGTTCCTGAAAATAACGTTTCAAATACTAAAAATTTATTATCGGTATGAATAATTGTGAATGACTAGAATAAATAATTATAAACAGTAACTATAAAATGCAAACCCCTTGTTGAATAATGTTCTTCTATCAAATGATTTAAACAACTGGTCCGGCAGCTTTCACTTCTTCAGTAGCCTGGTCCGCGTATTTCTTGAAGTTTTCCTTGAACTTGTCAGCCAAACCCTTCACTTCTTGAGTAAATGACTCGGTACCAGCGGTCCATGCCTTGGTTGGGTTCAAGATTTCACTTGGGACACCAGGACAAGACTTTGGAACGTGCAAGTTGAAGGTTGGGAAAGTTTCGAACTCTGCCTTGGACAATTCACCAGAGTGGATAGCATCCAAGATAGCTCTGGTGTACTTCAAAGAACATCTCTTACCACCTCTAGCGACAGAAGAACCGACCCAACCGGTGTTCAATAACCAAGCGTTGGCATTGTGTTGACTGATCTTGTCAGACAATTGTTGAGCGTACTTCATTGGGTGCAAAACCAAGAATGGTTGACCGAAACAAGCAGAGAATGTAGCAGTAGGTTCGGTAACACCTTCCTCGGTACCAGCCATCTTGGAAGTGTAACCAGAAATAAAGTGGTACATAACTTGTGCGTTGGTCAACTTGGAGACTGGTGGTAACACTCCTGAAGCATCACAAGTCAATAAGATAATGTTGGTTGGGTGCACATCAGCCAAACATGGGATCTTAGCAGATGGAATAAAGTCAATTGGGTAAGCACATCTAGTGTTTTCAGTAATGGATGAATCGTTGTAATCCACCTTCTTGGTGATTGGGTCGTAGACAACATTTTCCAAGATGGAACCAAATTTAATGGAGTTGAAAATTTCTGGCTCCTTTTCGGCAGACAAGTCTAAACACTTGGCGTAACAACCACCTTCGATGTTGAAAACACCGTTGTCGGACCAACAGTGTTCATCGTCACCGATTAAGGCTCTCTTTGGATCAGCAGATAAAGTGGTCTTACCAGTACCAGATAAACCGAAGAATAAGGTGACATCACCGGTTTCTCTACCTTGGTTACAGGAAGAGTGCAAAGTCAAAACCTTGTGTTTGATTGGCATCAAGTAGAACATAACAGTGAAGATACCCTTCTTCATTTCACCAGCGTATTCAGTACCCAAGATAACCATTTCCATATCTTTGAAGTTGATCTCAACCGAAGTAGACGAGGTCATACCCTTGGTATGCACGTTAGCTGGGAACTGACCAGCGTTGTAGACAGTGAAGTCAGGTTCACCGAAGTTGGCCAATTCTTCATCGGTTGGTCTGATCAACATATTGGTCATGAACAAAGCGTGGTAAGCTCTGGCACAGATAATTCTGACCTTTATTCTGTATCTTGGATCCCAACCGGCGTATGCATCGACAACGAACAACTTTTCTCTGGTTCTCAAGTAGTCCAAGGCTCTGGATCTAGAGATTTTCCAGGTTAATTCATCAACCTGTTTGTTAACAGGACCCCACCAAACGTGTTGGTTGGATGTTTCTTCATCGACAATTCTCTTGTCTTTTGGAGATCTACCAGTCTTCTTACCGGAGTAAGCCATCAAGGAACCAGTGGAAGAGATGGTAGTACCCTTTTCTAACAAACCATCTTCGTATAAAGTTGGAGGTGGTGCGTTGTGGCGAATAATTGTTTCGGTACCCAACGACAATTGTTTCACCAAAGGATCTTGGTTGGATTTAATAGTGGGGTGACCCTGGAAATTGATAGAGGATTCAACAGCAGTTGGAGGAGACATTTTTGCGGTGTTCTAAAAGTGTCTGGATAGTTATGATTATCGCTTGATAGTCAATTTCCAACAGCAAACATTTCTAGGAATTGAAGGAATTTGCCAGTTATTTATACTGAAACTGTTAGTACCGCAGAGGGCTGATGATTTTGCCCGGTGAAATGGAACTGCAAAAAAAAGTAATAAGTCTGGGGTAAGGAAAAGTGCGGAACAGACAGGCTCCATAGTTAAGAGGCTGGTTCCGAAAATTTACGTATTATGTAATGCCTTACGTCAGCCGCGAACCCGGGGAAAATGCTCCGGGGAAAAGGAAGTGTTTTTATCCTATGAAGCATTATGCTCCAGTGGTGCCCCTCTTGTTGTATAGTGTGACTTTAACAGTGCAATGGAGCATCTACTTCACAAGACCATAGCCACAATAAAAATACAGTATGCTTTTGCCAGAATAGTCGGTGTCTAGAAAAGGAGAGCTACTACCCCGGTGAATGGCCGCAAATACTACTATCAATAGCACTATTCAGACTGTAGTGGTTTGCAGGTGCTGTCTCGGAGCCGATTTATTTTCGGCGGTTATGTATAAGCTTATGTTACCTAATCCAATTTGGGTCCGCTCTACCCCTCCTCCAGCCATAACGCATATCCGTGTCGTCGCTTGAGAGTATAGCAGCCACTGACTATGTTCTGTTCCTATAACTTTCTCAATATAGCAGCTATCATTTCTAACCCAGCATTTGACATAAGTCAGTTACTACACCCTCTTAGCTGATAGACGAATAGAGGCTGTAGCTTGGTCCAGAATCACAAGTTCCTCTTCCCCAGGTTTGTATGTAGGAACGGCATGTACCAGAAAAAAAATATCGGAACAAAGCTCCGAGATTTTTGATAACCCTACATACTCTTGTACAAGGGGGAAATTGTTATTCCGAGTTTTGACGCCGGAGAAGTTAGGTTGCAATGCCTTTGCAGCCATGAGTAGGTTCGTTGGAGGATAGAAAGTAAGCAGAATATAGGGGTAACTTGGATGTAGTAAAACTTATGTGCAGACTTTTTATTTGAAAACTGTGCCAAAAATTACCCAAATGGAAAGCAAACATCAGCAAGATAAATCCATATTACACTACAAGCAGCTAATTAACACTATATATACACGTTCGTAAGAAATATACTCTAGTCCAAGAATGTATGCTCTGCATCGTTCTTCTGGTCATAATAATCGTAGTAATACTTCCACTCTTTGAAACCTATTTCTTTAACTCCATTCAAACTCTTATCATCGTGCACATCTACCATGAGACACTGGTTGACCTGCACTTCCCCACCATCATTTAAGCTCGACTTTAAAAAGGTAATACCGCTGCATATCAACCCATACTTGAAGATCTCTGTTAAATTCGAATACAGCGGATCAATGACGGGGCCAATTATGCCCCCAATCAACGGTACGTTGCCATCAATGGTCTTTTCTGTCACAATACACTCATCAATGAACGGAAAGAACTTGGACAATTGGGACTTGTTAGTGAATAGCACAATCGACCCGATTACACTCTGGTTAGTAGGTTCTAAAGCAATAATAATCTTTGTGCCGTGGGGTGAAGTATTTCCCAAGTGTTTAACTGCTTCAAGGTACAAGTTCTTTATGTTGTTATTTGTATCTGATTGATTCGCTTTGGTTGAGCGTTCAATCAACTTGATTAGTTTCTCTGGGTCACTGCAAATATCAAATCTCACACCGACGATCATCAATTCACGGAATATTTTCTTTGGAACCTGCCATTTTTCGAGATCATCCAATACCATCACATATTTTTTGCTGAGCTTGTCATTATTTATATCCCATCCAACGCTATGCATAAACGAAATTACCTTGTTGTTGCTTGGGAGATTTTGTAAATTTGAGGTCTCTGGAAATGATATCAAAGGCAATGAACCCCCCAAGGATACAGACGAACACTTCTTTTCCTTGATTAGATACCTGATGGCTCGAGCATGCAAATTCTTACCAATACTCTGAAGTCGCTTTGACTTGTCTACTAACAAAAACAATATTGAACCCCTGCTTATTACTTCTTCCGATAAATCCTTTTCAAAAGGCAGTGCATCCTCTACCCAGGTGAGGATGATCCCGTACAAAATGTTAAGCGAAGAGTTTCTCACCACAAAATGCTTTTGTGTTTTTGATGTGGACCCCAATAAGCCATATAACCGCTTATAAAATCCGGCTTTCTGATTGTCTATCTTACTATTGTCAATATTGCCGATAATGGCTGGATCAATATTGTTGTTTTTCCAGAGTTTGACAAAGCCAGTCCAATCACGGTTTAAGTCAAATTCATCTACCAACCATCTTCTTCTAGGTACAGCATTTCTCTGCTTTTTGACAAGCATAGTCTTTGAACCGTCCGACTTTCTCTTTCTGTTTTTGGTAATGAACTTTTTTTCACCAGGAATGCAGCCTTCAGCTTCGAAATCGCCCATCAAAACACCCGCCAAACTTTCTAGCGCTTGATTGGTATAGTCATAACAACACAAGTACGCGCTACCTATGCTTCGATTATAAAAGAAGTCATATGGTGACAGAGTAGCCACTATTATTAAGGGCTTGGTTAGACTGGTATATGTTGCGCTGGAACCATTGGCATTATTAAAAGAAGATGGGTTGGCACCACACAAAATAGACACGTATTTGACAATCCCAATCTGGTACATGTTTCGGGAGGCTTCCGAAGTCAACACAATGACTACTTTAGAGCTTTCAATTAAGGACTCATGTAGTGCTGTCAAACCATTGGCTGTGTACGTCGTATGCAATACATTATATGGCTTCTGTTTAGAAATCGAATGGTTGGACAAAATGTCACCAAATTTTTGGAACACTTCCTCGCCAGTGTATAGTTGTGGATTTTTATCCTTCTTAGTGGAGTTTAAGTTTGGATACACAGGGTTTAGAAGCGGAGTCAATAGCAATATATTGTCAACAGGATGGTCTCCTACTGGAGAATTCAAAAACTTGGAGATGGGCAATGTGCTATCAAAATCACGAACCAAGGTAATTGATTTCTGGTAAGCCTTTCTGGCCAACGCTTGATGTCTCTCCCACTCCTCTGGAAATTCGAACTTGAAAAGTTTGATTTCATCCTCCTTAGCAGAAGCTTCACCTCTTGGAAAAAGCTCCGACCACTTTGGAAGCCGCTTCTGGAGCTTCTCAATCCGGTTTAAGCTGGCAGAAATGATTTCCTCATCGAGGTTACCGTTAGCAATAGCTTTTTCAAGCGACTCTACCGCTTCGTTTTGGAGTGCCATGTCGTGACACACCATGACGAGATCACAACCCGCAGAAATGGCCAAAACCACACCCTGGCCAAGACCAATCAGATGGAATAGAGCATCCATTTCCAAGCACTCGCTGACAACAAACCCGTCGAATTTCAAGTCTTGCCGCAATAGCTGGTTTATGATGACAGGCAGCAAACAGGCGTGTGTTTCGTCAGGACTCACTGTAGGAACACCACAACCAGCAGTACTGATGCCGTCCACGTATTTTTGCTCTATCAATTTGGCAAATGGCAAGCTTCCGAAATGTTTAATCTGATCGAGCGAGTCTCCGATCATGGGCAATTCTAGCAATGAGTCTACAGTGGCATTGCCGATACCGGGAAAGTGCTTTCCTACAGTAAAAAGACCCCCATCCTGGAGTCCCTTGGCACACGCCATTCCGTATTTAGTGACGTCCTCAATGGTGGTCCCGAAACTTCTTACCCCTACCAACTGGTGCGATAGTTTGGTGACTACATCAAGCACAGGACCCAAGATGATCAGAAATCCGATTTTCTTCAACTCAGTAGCAATCGCTTTCAGGATCTCATACACCAAGTCCGTGTCGCCGGTAGCCGCCAACGCCATCGCACCAGGATACTGGGTAAGAAACTCGGGATCAAAGAGCGAGTTCATCATTCCTCCTTCTTCATCAATGGCAAACATGATGGGATACTTGTATTTTCCCTGACTGAAGGCAATGTATTGGAGATCCCGAATCAACTTCGTCATCTGTTTGACCGAAACGGCATTTTTGCGGGACAATATCATGGACGAGACGTGGTGCTCCACTATCAAATGATACGCCTGCGGGGTGACATACGTTCCTTGGAACCCCACACACAAGAGTTGCCCCACATGGGGCGCAAGGGTCGACTGCGGACTCATCTGAAGGCAGTGATCTCCTTAGCGTGTTTGATACGACGGGTTTGGCCTGATTTACGGGGTTCGTAAACGGACTGTTTGGCTTGGGACTGCCCAGGAAAAATGGTCTGGTGGAGAGATCGCACATGACTTTGCACGTGACTGCTTTGTCATGTGACCTGTTTTTCGCTAGCATCTACAACTAGTAGTTGAATACCACCAGACACTTCCCCGTTAGTTATTACGGCGCAATGGGTATCCTGGATTTGTGGGACGTCCTACGACCAGCTTTCGATGAGCGTGTGACCATAGACAAGTTCACGGCGGCGTTTGTAGCGGAGCACAACCGCACTCCACGATTAGCGGTAGACGCATCAGTATTTATGTTTAGTACCAGTAATGTCTCCGAAGTAGAACGTGCGATGATCACGATACGAAGCTTTTTGGCCAAGATCATGATGTTGATCTCGCTAAACATTTCGGTGGTGGTGATATTCGATGGCCCCTTCAGACCAAATAAACGCAGACACGGAATATCGGAGACGGTCCAGGATTATGACCAGGAGTTGTTGGCGTTTGAGGCGGCAGATCCACTGCAATACGAAGACTTTTCGTTTTCGGAGGTGCCGCTTATCAAGCAAGAGCTTTTTAAAAACAAAATTGATTATCTTCAGGCACCCGGTGAAGCAGAGGCCCAATGTGCGTATCTTCAGTACTTCGGGATCGTAGACTACGTGTTGACTAACGATTCAGACGTGTTTGTCTTCGGTTGCACGCGTGTTTTGCGAAACTTTAACAAAGTTAGCGAAGATCTGCTATCGTCGCCCCGGAAGAACGTGGGCATGAACTCTAAATATTACTATGTGACCCCAGTACGGCTATCAGAGATCGAAGAGCGACTTGGCTTGAACTGGGAACGTTTATTGCTTATTGCCAGTCTACGCGGAGGAGACTATTCTTCTGGTTCACAGAAGTTTGGTATTACACATGCTGTGAATTTGGCGCTCTGTGATACCAAATTCAGGGTTGTTCGACTGCCCTCAAAATCGAAAAAGAAGAACATCGAAGAAGAGGTGACAAATTTCCCAAATTTCTCCCAGCTTTTGCTTCAGTCATTTACCGAATCTAACTGGCCTGATGAGTTGGGGCAGTACATGTTAATTTCAGATCCAGTAAAGCGAAATCGACGACTTAGTACATTTCTTGATACACTAAACCTGGTTGTACTGGAACATCTGAGAACTATATTTGGTCGCTTGGTAAATTTCAAAAACGATATAAAGATACATGAATACTCTACAATGGCTTATCTATCGCCTATAGTAGATAAGAGATTGTATAAGTTTATTCCACAGGCATTAAGTTACGGAGAGCTATCATCAGTAGCCAGCGATATTTCCTTATCAGACATACACATTTCGCCGGTATTAAAATGCAATAGAATAGCAAGAGTCAACAGCACCATAGATGGGATTGCTACCGTGATAGGTGTTCTGCATATTACTTGCACGGCACTGTTAAATTACACCTATTCTTTCGAGCAAGAGTTGCAGCCGACAATGGATATTTGTCTTGATTCCACATACCATTTTATTCCTTCTGATTTTACAGCAAATTTTAAAATTCTAATTGTAAAATTAGCTTCCATGAAAGATACATTTGCCAACGACGTGCTAACGATTAATAGTTCGAAGTACGAAGATGAAGTTGGAGAGCTATTGCGAGTGAAGTATGACGAATCTAAAATTGCAAGTCTTATTGGATCTTCCATTCCAGACACAAAGAACGAAACGCAAGCAGCCAACACTGTTTGGGTATTGAAGTGTTTACTCCAGCTTGTTAACGAATCTGCTGTTGAAGAATATCTTTTGAGGGAAAGACTTGAAAAAGAGAAGAAAGAAAGAGAGAAGAAAGAGAAGGAATTAAAATCAAGGAGATCTCCCAAGAAGGGAAAGATACAGTCCAGTAATTTGGATACACTTGGGTTTTTCCTGAAACACAGTTCACCTACTAAAAGTGTAGACCCAGTGGTAGATCAAGCTAGAGTCTCAGATATTTCTCCTCGTTCTAGTCAACGTCATATTGATTCATTCTTGTTGAATGACGAAAACCCGTTTGTCACCGACAATGAGAACGAGACCAAAACAAGCTTAACTTCTAAATCTTTCCTCAGTAACGTCCCCAAATTGCCTTTTGTGAGTTTGCCCCCACCAATGCCTTCTAATAAGAGAGTATCTGTTGCCGAGCACAAGACTTCCAGTCCCACAAAGATTGCTAATATAGCAAACGCAAGATTGTCTACCTTTAAGCCTACAAGGAAAGAGGTTCCGGAAGTGTATGAAATAACCACACTGGATATTGAAGAGGACATCTCTCTAATAGAAATATCCGCTTCCGATTTTAAAAAGGTAACAAAGTAGTATCTAATCATAGTTTTAAGAAAATTGTTGCGAAAATAATACTGTAACGGAATTGAATTTTTTTGCAACAAAAGCTTAAATAAGCGCTGACTAATTTACATGTCAACTCTTCCAGATAGGGGATAATATATTTATAACAAGTACTCATTTCATATTGTGAACGATAAGTAACCACCTGATTCTATGTGATTTTGGAACTTCTGGTTCTATTTGTAAAAGTTATCCAACAAGCATTTTTGGGAATATTTTTGTCCTTGAACAAACACATCAGAATTGAACTACCATCGCCTATTTGTTAGACATGACATCACTAACACAGAACAGCCAGAAACAAGTTGTTGGCTTGTTTATTGAGTTGAGAGGGGAATTGAGAGATTTACAGATACGTAATCGGAAATTATCGCAGCAAACTGAAGAGTTACAGGGAGAACTATTCAAGAGAGCAAAACAAATTGAGAAATTGAATTCTGTTTATGAACTGCTTCATCTTTTAATAGAGAGCGGTAAATTTAGCATTGTCAGTTGCAATGGTATTCCATCCCCAGCCAATGAGATCTTGGAGCCAAATACAGCTTCACTGGATACTAGCTATCTTGATCAGGAACAAAAGCTATTAATTAGTGGCATAAAACCAAAGCCATATTCTGCTGTCCAGGTCATTGATCATAGACGCAGAAGTGCTGGATACTCACTATTGATGATTCTGTCGCTGCTTGAAGAAAAATGGATGCCAAAATCGAGAGCCAAGGCTAGGTTTCCTGCTATTGTAGAAGAATACTGTCATATTAATAAATTGAATGACTGATAGTACCAGTTCTAAGACACACCAATTCTCTAATTCGTAGTTTGGAATATACGGCAAATCTCCATTACTATAGACGACTATAATTATACCTGGTAACGTTCTGTATATACCGTATAAAATAGCGACATAACCCATTCAAACAAAGAAGTAAACCTAAAACATAATATATGTTTGCAGTAGAAGGAATATGAATTCAAGAGTAATGGGAGAGGGTATAACTTTTGTAAGTGCATTTTCTATCTGGTAGATTTTATTAAAGAGTAGCTTAGTTGTCTCATCTACATTAAGCCGATTTCATTTTCACAGACCTATAGCCTTTAATCTGAGTAATAATCTCACATGCAAAATTTCCAAATACATTCTCCTATCCTGAACTAACCTGTATTTGACTGTATTCCAGCCAGAAGCATGATACAGCTGAATTTACCTATTGAAGCTCCAAAAGTAATGGCTGCAACTCAAAAAGATAAGACCCTGCACATAATAACAGTACTATTTTTTTCTCAGCAATTTTCTGGAGAATGTACTACATACATAGTACTGATTTACAGCAATGGAGCCTACCAAGAAGATATTCGGAGAGACCGATGTGGTCTACTTCAAGAAGTCCAAGGCATACACTGCAATTTTGAGCACCATGAACATCATTGTTTCCAAAGTCCGTGGTGTTCCAGTACCGAGTGATTCGTTCAACATTGACCTAGTTACACGCAAGCATGCTACAAGTAACCATCTTACAGCCCCAGTCAGCGTTGTGAACGAAGATCAAATAGACAATAAAGCTCATAAACTATCCGGTGAAGGTGGAATTGAAGGAATTGCATCACTTTTGGACCATTTATTGCATTTGTTACACTCTACTCCACCTTTACCAGGTGAAAGACGGTTCGGAAACTTGGCATGCCGGACATGGCACGATAAAATGAACAGCACCATTGAAAATGACATAATAACACAACTAGAGCTAAAGGAAAATCATTTAGTGTTTGTTCCTGATTTGAAGTATTATCTACTGAATGCTTTTGGCTCGCGAATGAGACTTGACTATGGAACGGGCCACGAGCTCAATTTCGTGGCGTTTTTTGGCGGCCTAATACAGATGGGGATAATACAAGTAGAGTCATTCACAGGAAGTGATATCTTGAAACTTTTTGCCAAGTACTATGATCTTGCGAGAGAACTAATTATCCAGTATAACTTGGAACCAGCCGGATCGCACGGAGTGTGGGGACTTGATGACCACTTCCATTTTATATATATAATCGGAGCTGCTCAATTTGTGGATGATAGAAGTGCTCCTCAAGTGCAACAGGTTCTCACACCGCAGGTAGTGAGTGAGTACAGACTGAGGAACATGTATGTGAATGCGATATCATTTATTTTTCGCATAAAGCAGGGTCCCTTTAACGAGCACTCACCGATAATTTACGACATTCACAATACTGTGTTCTTGTGGCTGAAGGTGTTAAAGGGACTATTGCTTATGTATGAAGCAGAGGTGTTAGGGAAATTTCCTGTGGTGCAGCATTTCTGGTTTGGAGAACTCTATAGCTGGAAAGATCAGGCTACTGACAAAGAGTTACCGAGCAGTCAGCTTGACGGCGGAAACGATGAAAGCGAGTCTATAGTAAGCACCGAGAATAGTGCCTCTCGCACCGCCATGCCTACTACAAAGGCACCATGGGCCATGCCTACCGGAAGATCGTATACTGTACCTAAAGAGAGAAATCTAAGAGCACCATACAAAAAGTGAACCACAAATTAGCTTCTGGCCGTGCGGAAGTTGAATGCTGATCTGCATAATGGACACGTGCTGCTGTTGGAACTCTTGAACCATTTGTACAAACAGGCGGCGTGGAACTTGTTTGAACAAGTAGGGCATACTTTGGACGGAAGTGACAAATCCTGGTGTAAAATAGAGTAACAAATAGCACAGTCTTCAAAACCAGAGAAGTGCAAGTTGACATTTTTGTTAAACAACTCGACTGCATCAATCACAGAACCGTTTGTCAACGAAATCACGCGTTGGGAAGCTAATAACCAGGCCTTCCATTGATTTTCTTTGACACCAAGTCTAGTAGGGCCTTCCACAGTAACATTTTCGAGAGGGTACAATGGTGGAATTTTTATCACCATCTCCATGGTCTGCTCGTCTATAACGTACACAGATTTAATCTCATTGGTTACACTGTTTACTTTTAATGTCAAGTTCTCGTCTTTAGCTTCTAATTTGGCCTTTGACTGTGTAGCCTCCTGTAGAATCTTTGACACAAGTAATGGAGATACGAATTTGATTGTGAATTTTTCAATTTGCTGCTTCAATTGACGATCTCTGATACCGTTATACCACTGTTGAATTTGAGAACCCAGAAACTTTAACAGCAAGTAGTAGAGATGTACCAAAAGATAGTTGAATTCATCAAGGAGTAGTTCGAGGCTGTTGTTATACAAAGTGTAGCTGTGGATAGTAATCTCATTTGGGCTGAACTTAGTAATATCTCCTGTGACTAACAGACGGAGCAATTTGGGGTCTGTTAAGTGCACAGTGCTGAATATGAAGTCATACAACACTTCAAGAGCTCCAATATATAGCAATTGCTTCACATATTCGTTTCTTATAGAGTATGTGACATCTTCAAAGTAACTGAAAACGAGGTACCAACCCCAGACGTATTTGGAGAAGTCAGTAGAAACAGTTTCAGGTTCGGCATGGAATGCAGATGATATTATCAGTATCAAATGTTGTGGGAGTCTTGGAACCAATTCATCGGCATTGTTCTCTTGAATACTGGATTTATTCAACTGGTATTCCAACACAAACTCTTGCTGTCTCTGTACGATCAAAAACTTCAATTGATTAACAACTGCCCTCTGGACTTCTATAAGTTCCGTTGCTCCAAGTATATTATAAAATGCAGCTTCTTTTTCTGCTAAAATTTCGACTGAATAATTAACATGGGAAAGAATTCGCGAGACTAATTCATAGTATAAAGATACAGGTTGATTGTTGAGTTTAGTATCATATTCCTGAAGCGATTCGTTAGTGAACACTTCTAAGATCTCATTGGACAAATTGGACTTTTTTCTTCTTTGACAAATATCATAGAGCTTCATTGTAAAGTATCTCAAATCTAAGTGCGAAGCTTCTGAAATAGCAATACTCAAATTGTCGTCCAAAAGCGTGTCAACCACATCCCAAACATTATCAGGAACTTCCGACTGTGCTGATATGAGACCAGTCAAGAACCTGACTACTTGAACTCTCACCTTAATGAACCAGTCATCATATGCGTACTCGGCTTCTATCCATCTGGAGATTTGGCTTATAACCATTCGTAAGCGATGTACTGGAATTAGCTCAGTTTCGCTTTCTGACAGCCAAAAGTTAGTACATAGAGTGACCCATTTGATACCTCTATCCTTTACTTCAGCCTCTTTTGTGGCTCCAAGAATCTCCGCTGCAACATAGTTGCGTACTCGGCTAAATTTATCACTAGCAGTGAATTTAGTGCAACTTTGTAAAACCGTAGCAAGTTTAAGAGGACTGCCAACAAGAGTATAAAAGTCCACATTGAGTGATTCAAATTGCTGCGAAGACATATTTTCAAAAATACCATCAAGAACCGACTTAATTGCCCTAGCAGAGTAGAATCCGTTCATGTCATATCTATCAATATTTTCTGAAAGAACTTGTAACAACTTCAAGTTTTTGTCGTCAGACAATGAAGATTTCTGAACAAAAAACGATAGCACTTCTGAATGAATGTCACTAAATTCGGACAAGAACTTGGAACTTAATTGTGCTTTTAAACTCAATAATATCTCCGTGGACACAACATTAGGGTCCCCTAAAAATAGATAATCCCCAATATATTCACTTATAAGGGCAGCAAGAACAAACAATTGAGTATTTTTATACTTGCTTAATAAGGAAAGTACAAATTTCCCCAATACTGGAAGGGCAATATCTAACTTGTTACTATAACAGTCTTGGACCAAATAAATGTTCTGTTCCAAGGGATTTGAAATAGATAACAAAGAACTGGACACATTACTCAAAGCATTCTCAACTGCTTTATTCATACCTTCAAACGGAATATCAGACTCTTCTAAGATGCTTGAAAAAGTAGTGAAGTCGGTGCTGAAAGAGCTGCTACCAACAAACTCGAGTATAGATGCACTGAAATCTGGGACAGTTTTCCTCAAATAAGTAATGAAGGGAGTGCAATTTGCTGCATTTTCAAATGCTACTTGAATCAAGAACTTGAAATCAGCAAATTCTGGTAGGCTATCTGGGGAAGTCTCAACAATATATGGAATATACCGCAAAGCGTGCTCCTGATCAAGACTAGCCACATTCAAAAGTCTACCAAAAATCTTTGGATCATTCGAATAACGGAAACATAACTTGAGCTCAGAAGAAGTGAGGTCTGGTCCTTCAGAAAGTTGCAATAGATAAGAATAAACATCAGGAAATGAATCCCAGTCTGCAAAACCGACGTAATCATAAATACCTGATATAAAGGTCGACAAATATGATGGATCTATTACTGACAACCTTTCAAATACACTCTTTATCGAGTCTTTGACAGTAACACTATCTATCAAATCCGCGTGTAAGATTTTATAGTAGACATTCAAACAAACAGGAATCAGTTCAGTAGCGAGATATTCCGAGAATCGAGAAAAGACGTCAATGACATCCGGCGCTGATGCACCATAAATGTCAATATACGCATCCACTACTTTTAATGCATTACCCAAATTATAGACTGAAGTGTCCTGACCGTTCTTTAAGTCTTTCAAAATTTCATTTATAAGTTCGGAAATGACATTATTGTTAAGTTTCTCAACTAGTCTGAAGTACAACTCAAGCACGATGTTTGAAGGGCTCTTAAAAGTATATTTTCCAACAATGAACTCTGACTTGGATGTTCTAGTAAAAGTAAGAACACTTCCATTGAAATCTTCAAAAAGCGACTTTGAATCAACTCCAGAATTCAAGAGGTCCGCAATTCCAGCAATGACTTTATCACGACTTTCTTTATCTACTGCAAAGAATCTTTTGGAAAGCGAATCAAGTGTCACATAAACACTACTCTTCAATATAGGTTCCTTATCTTCACAGGTAAACTGTTTATACAAAAAGATTAAGAAAAAAATGCATTCTCTGGCAAATTTTGGATTTGTCAGAGCGTCTAGTTGGGATGTGATTATATCGTTTATCTGTTTATAATCAGTTTCTGATTCAAAGTCAATTAAATCTTTTGGCAATGATGTGAAGATAGTCTTCAATATCTGGTAGTAAACTTCAGACAGGTTGCAATGTCCCAACTTCAAATAATCTAAAAATCTCAGTTGGGATTTAGATCCTCCAATCTCCCAAAATCCTTTTTTAGCGTTGTCATATTGAGTTAAGACAAGTAATGTGTCCCAGAATTGGAGGATAACGGACGAAAATACAATTTTGGGAGTTTTATTATGCTTGAAATTGACTGATTTAATGAATTTTTTACTCACCAATTTAAATACGTCTTTTGGTGACGATATTGAAGTGGTGAATTTGGAGTTAGCCGTAAAAAGCGACTTTATTAATACAAGTAGCGACTTAAATAACCCCAAATTGAGTGTCGAAGACATGGAAGAAGAACCCAAAAAGTTCCACAATTCATCATTGGTGAGTATTGACTGTAACTTTTCAGAGTTTTCCTGCGATATTTCGAGGGTTCCATTGTTGACAAGACTGATTATCTTAATGAGCATTTGCACACAAGCACAGATCAATCTCTCATATTTTGCTTGTGAATCAGCCTCGCTGGTGTATCTGGCATCACTTAGACTTTCTACCGTTTCTATAGACACACTGGTAACTAAGAAATTGACAATTTGGTCGAAGAAGATCACCCATATCTTGGTAGTCACTTTGTCAGTATCATTTTGGAAACTTGCGAGAAGCGTAGAAGATGCAGCAGAAGATACAATTCTTTCGTTATCAAATATACCACTAATCCACACGGGTAAGGAGCTTTTCAAATATTTACTGAATAATTTGCCGCCCACAACAAGAAGCAATTTACCTTGAATCTGATGACTAAGTGCACGAATATGCTTGGAATTCTCGATGGCAAGTTTAGGATAAAGCTGGAGCCATGCCATAATGGTGAGTTCATTTTGAAATACTGCTGTTAATGACGCATTATCTAATAAGTGAAGTAAGTCATTGAGTGACTTCTCTTTAGTAGTATTGTCCTTCTTCAATAGTGATTTGAACAATATGGTGATGGAAGAATCAGGAAGAATAGATGGATCCGGCAAGGCGGTGAAGTAGTTTAAATACACAGGATAACCATTGTAACCTAGATCACCTACAGTGTCATCTGCACCTACCTCGTACATTGTACTATGTTATCTATGCAACTTACTAAGTATAGTATTATATCTTGAGACTGAAAAATCTTTTTACTATGTGCGGAAAAATGTGTGCAAAAATTATGACTAAGATTGCCAATTAAGACGGGACAAACAATTTGCAGATGGTGTAGAAGGGTGTGAATGGATACGTTTAATGCAAGAGGGACAGTAACTGCAGAGAAATTAGCAACTCGCCATCCTGAATAGATGCTAGTAAGTATGCTGTCGGGGATACTACTCTAATTACTACCAGCTCTCTTTCAGCTAATCTCCTGATAGAAGTTTGTCACAGAAGCTGCTGTTCTCACTTTGCTGGGATGGAAATTAAACACCTCCAATGTATCTTTTGAAGTTGCACGAGAAAGGGCGACGTAAACCTGCCCGTTTTCAAACGTTTTGCCCAAGTCAATACGCAATCGTTCTATTGTTTGACCCTGCGCTTTATGAATGGACATGGCCCACGAAAGCAACAATGGAAGTTGTTCCCGCTTCAATTGACTGTCAGACAGAGAATTGAACTTCTTTCCAAGCTCAATGGTAAACTCCTCTCTGTCTACAATTATCGGATCTGCTGCTTTGAACTGTACTATTGGAAGACGTTCAGATTTGGACTGAGACATGGCAATCCTGCAAAGTGCATCGAAATCAGCACGTCTTTCGGGCAATACCATGAGATACTGCTTTTGCTCTGCTTCGGTCCAATTTTGGTCGTTGCCAATTCTTCTGGAAAGAAGTCTCATTTCCTCCAACATCGTAGTATCGTAACCACCGTATCTCTGTCTTACTTCGATCCAGAGCTTGTTGGTTAGGAAAAAGAGCACTATACCGACTGATCCATTCACCACCACCTCATCTTTATTCTTTAGATACATCACCTGAGAACCCTCTTTGAGCACAAGTACCTCCTCTGCCATCAAGTTGTCGAGCTGCTTCTTGAACTCGGGATTTTCCCTCGCCCGTAAATCGTCTAACGCAGTGAAAATAACAGGATCCGAACGTAACTGATTAAGACGTGCATTATTAGCCCTCTTCACTTCAGCTCGGGTGGGATACAACTCCGTTGGTTCTATGCCGTCTTCATAGGCGACTTTTCTCTGTAACTTGGCAAATTTAGACACTATATCGGAGCTGAGATTACCGTACCGCAACGCATTTAACATATCAATCAACTCACCGTCGCCCTTTTGTCTGAACACCTTCGTCAATAGAATGGTCTTGCTTATTACCGTCTTCCAGCTCTTGGCTTGGAAACAGAATATGGAGCCCTGAGACACTGGGGGTAGCTGGAAGAAGTCACCTGTACAAATGACTTGAATACCACCAAATGGCTTTGAGTTGCCTCTTAACGCCTGGCCCAACTCGTTTAACTTGTCAAACAACCGGCCATCGATCATGGAAATCTCATCAATGACCAACACTCGCAAAGACTGCCATTTGCGCAACACCGTTGAATTTCTCTTGATCCGCGAGATCAACACGGAAACAGAGTCGGTCCCAAGACCGATTCCCAAGAACTTGTGCAATGTCTGGCCCTGGATATTACAGGCGGCCATCCCGGTGGACGCAGTGATACCGACTTTATCGTGGTAAATGCGAGTCAACACCTTCACGAGCTCTCGCAACACAACAGATTTACCCGTACCAGCACTGCCAGTGTAAAACAAGTTCTTCTTTTCCTCCACCACTGCCGTGATCACGGCCTGCTGCTCATCCGACAAAGTAGTGGAGCCAAAAGAAGTACTTCTTTTATTGCTGACATCTGCTACATATTCTACACGACGTTTGGTACCCGTCCGGGGTGCCGGCGTCAATTTCTTCGCCCCACTTCCTGCAAACAGAAGATCCTGGGACGTGATATTCACGATGTTTTGCAACGGTTTGGTGCGCCCAAACGACTGCCCAAGATGGGGGTTTCTGAAGTTGTTGATTTCAGCGGAGGTGTCGAAGGAGGTGTCCGAGCTTGACACGTCGTTGAAATCATCATCCCCAGCCGCCGTAGCACTGGAAAGCACCGAATCCGATCGGCCCAAACCTGGCGTTACAAAGGGTCTAGTGGTTTCCGGGGCAGATTTACGCGCCACAGTGGAAACAGGCCTGAAAAAACTCGAGATGGACTTCTGGCCACCCAGACCCGCCTTCAGCAGCCTCGACTTCATAGATACGTACGATACAGATATGCCCGATGGGGTGTGCTGGGGGTAAATGCTGCAATTGTGTGGTGTGGAATGGCTGAAAATGTCAACAAACGCGTGCAACCACCGGCGCTACCATGTGTGATAAGCGGCCCAGCCAAACCGTACAGTTCAGCACCCCCCAATTTGCAGCGGGTTCACACGGCACATGCGGCTCTCCCAGAGGCCACACCAACCGGTTCCCCCGCAGCGCCGCACCTCTTGCTTCCGTAAACGGCCCGTAACCACTGCTTGTGGTATTCCACCAGTGGTGGAATGGTGATTTCCTGCACACAGCAGAGTCGTATATAATTCTAGATCTCCATAAAGAATCCTCTGTACAACCCAACCGCCACCAGCACAGCCATGAAGGAGGAGCCCTGTGAAGCCATGGACGAGCCCCTGAACAGCGGCGACACGTCCAAAGCGTTCCTTATACCCGGGGTTATATCGAAGGGCATAAAAAAACTCCTGCGGTCGACATCCATTCTCAACTTTGGTGTGCTACAGGACCACGAGCCACCACCAACAACGCAAATCGAGCCTGATTCGGCTCTGGAGTTCCAGGCCATCAGCTACGCATCCGTGCTGCACCCTGCGACCCACCAACCGGACGTTGAGCCAAGCTGGCCGCGCGTACGGCAGGTTTCTTCCGGCTCTACGGCGTCTCGGGAAGACAGGCATATACGACGTAGCAACAGTGAAAACCACGACAATATCGCCGGCAGAAGGACCGCCAGCTTCTCGTCACTAGATCCCAAACACAAGCCAGATGCTGCTGCCGAAATTGAGCCCAAGATTTCGACAATTGGCCTCAATTTGGTTGGCCACGGTCTTTCGGTAGACGATTTGTCTCCGCCCGACTTGAGAAGAGCGCTCAATCCCAAGGCCACCCGTTCCGAGAGCTCGTTGTCACTACTCACCGATATCACCAACGAGTCTCACGGTGGTGTCGCAGCAAAAAGTCCCACCTTCCACCCGCATCTGCCTGATTTGTCTTACCCACAAACCAACTCACTCCAGTCATTTGCCGCGGTATCACTCCACATGAACCAGATACCGAAAGCCAGCGTCGTAGATCAGCTTTTCGAGAGGTTGTTGGCGAGTAGGGCCTTCTCTGAGAAGGCTTTGAAGACGTTGCGAGACCACTCTACCAAACGGAAATGGGAGCTACTTTTGCGCGAGAATGAAACAAACGCCAACTTCGATTTGGGTTCTATGGCTAGAACTATGTCCAGTGGTGTCACTGTAGAGAAGGCGGCCCCCGATTTGGAGTATAAACACAGCAAGAATTCTGCTAGGGGTCTAGGGCTATCACTAGACGGAACAGTAATAGACGAGTATTCCAAGAAGCCATTCGACTCACATAATAAAGAACACGTTAAACGAAGCAAAGCCAAAGAAGGAACGCCCGAATGGTACGTACAGAACCTAATGTCTGGGAAATTATCGGTAAGAGAGTATAAGAAGCTCGAAAAGAAACTAGCGGAGAATCGCTTTATTTCCAAAGAGAATGCTTCCTGGTTCAGTTGTTTTCATAACGCACAGGGAGAAACTGCCCTTTCCGTCATTCTTTCACGAATAAACAGAAAGAGTATTAAGTCAAACGACGAACTTGAAATCGAATACTTGATTGTAAAATGCTTGAAGAGTATTTTTAACGCAGAAAGAGCAGAAAGAGAAGCTACCACATCCACCGCTTCCTTGCATTCGATTATTATATACAACAAAAATCACATTATTGGTTCAATGATTTATTCTTTGATATCTGTCAAGTTGTCGACCCGTACAATTGTCACAGAGGTGCTCGTCTTCCTCACATATACAGAAAAGGAAGGGGTTTTGGATACGGTATTGAAATCTATGACACGATTGCAGGATCTTCTCGGTGACTATTACCAGTTTGAACCTTTAATCAATACCTTGGACTCATTTTTGGACCAATACGGAGGAGTCCGATCTGATCGTAATGAACATGCATTTATAAACTACATTGTCACGAGTTTGTTGTTGATCAACACCATTTTAACAGTGACTAAGGATATCTCGTCACGTATTTCACTTCGAAAGGAATTTAATGAATCCAAACTCCCGAAGCTCTTTGAGCGACTCAGACGCATAAATAATATTGATATTGAGGAGGAGATAGAAAAGTACGAAGCATTCGCAGAAGAAGATTATAATACATTTCTTCAGACAGGAAACCAGTATTCAGTCAACAGTGACGTTGACTATGTTAATGCAAGCCTTCTCGAGTTACTCGACCAACTAAAGAACCTTTATGAGGATGATGCTGATCCAGAGCCAATTAAGAGCATCATTGGGAAATTATTGGTGCTCCATAGTCGTGATAGCAAAGAATCCAAAAGACTTCTAGATCTTGTGGAGGGTGTTATGGAACATATCATAGCTGAATCATCGATTTTATATAATGATGCGACCTCAGTATTGAACTTCTCCATACAGCGGTTAATGGACCGCCTAGCTACCGAAGATACCGCTAAAAGGGCCATATTAGAAAATCATGAATTAAATCAGGAGTTACGACAATTAAGAGCAAAACGTAATGAAAGTCTTTCTGAGGCAGACTTCGAGTCCATTGACAGATTGAAGTCCAATCAAGAACTCAGCCAAAAGAATTTACTAAACCAACAAAAACTAATATCATTGTTGCAAAAAAGAGCTGACTTTTTAGAAGCTGAACTTAGTAAGAAGTCTGGGTATGGCCAGGAAGCGAATTCTGAGACGTCACATGTTGTGGCCCATTCAGAAAACAGCTCGTTACGTTCGATTACTACTATTACAAAACAGCTTAGAGAAAGTGGCCAATGGAAGTATTTGATAGACGACACTCAAACTAAGCTACTGCCTTCATCGGAATTCATTACTAAAAGTGGCAAGGAATTATTCCCCAGGTTGGGGAACCTGAAGGTTGGCATATTGAAATCAAAGTCACTTTCTAGTTCTGAGGGCTTTGAACCATCTTCTTCAACAGATTCTCCCAAATCACCACCTCCTCCACCAGCTCCTCCCTTACCGCCATTTGCAAACGAGGCAAAATCAGCACCATCCCCACCTCCTCCCTTACCTCTGTTCATGAATCATAACGCAACTTCTGCTGTTGCTCCACCTCCACCTCCACCCCCACCTCCTCTTCCAGGATTTATGAAAAATGGCGAGAAGGTTGTAAAAGCTCCTACTATTCCAGCTGGACCACCACCTCCGCCACCACCACCACCATTTCTTAAATTTACTAAAGATGGCGAGGGTCCACCACCACCACCACCACCACCACCACCACCTCCTCCTCCACCTCCTCCACCGCCGATTCTTTCAGCAATAAAAAAGCAAGATTTAAAGAAACTGAAAGAGTCTTTGGATAATGTTGAAAAAGCATCAGAGGATAAACCAAAATCCAACTTGGCTACGGAAATCCTCGTTAATGGAGTAAGACCCAAAGCCAAGTTGAAACAAATGCATTGGGATAAAATCAATGATATCAATCAAACCTTTTGGAAGGATATTGAAGTGGCTAAAGTATCTGATATGTTAGTGGAAAAAGGAGTAATGGAGCAAGTTGAAAAGGCATTTGTTTCGAAGACTAGTAACTTGAAGTTCAAACGAAGTGATACTTCAAAGCCAGAAGATGCGGTTGAAAAACCAAAGAAAGTTTCTCATTTGCCACGGGATTTGGCGCAACATTTTGGAATTAACCTTCATATGTTTGCCAATCTCAGTCCAGAGGAACTCACGGATAAGGTTTTGAAATGTGATATTGAAATTCTTCAGAATGTTAGTGTTTTGGAATTTTTCAATAGTGAAGCTCTTACTGATATCACTGATACCATGATACGCAATTTCAAGCCGTATACATCAACTCTGAATGATAAACCTCCACTTAAAGATCCCAATGAGTTGGAAAGACCTGACAGAATCTTCTTAGAGTTATGTTACAAATTGAGAAGCTACTGGAAACCGCGTTCAAGAGCTCTTTTGCTCTCTCAAACATACAGCAAGGATTACATTGATTTGTATAAGAAGCTTCAATTGGTTGATGAGGCGAACATGCACTTGAGGGAGTCAGAAAGCTTGCGGCACGTTTTAGGAATTATCAGATCAGTCGGAAACTTCATGAATGATACATCAAAACAGGCACTTGGTTTCAAGTTAGATGCTCTACAAAGATTAAAGTTTATGAAAGATGATAAAAACTCCATGAATTTTCTTCATTATATTGAGCAGATTGTCCGAAACTCGTTTCCTGAGTATGGCTCTTTTGTGGACGAGCTTAGTTGTCTTTCGGTAATACAGAATATCTCAGTTGAGCAACTCAAAGAAGACTGTGAAGACTTCGGAAAGTCCATAGTAAATATAAATGCATCAATCGCTAAAGGAAATTTGAGCGATGTATCAAAGCTTCATCCCAAGGAACAATTGCTCCAAGTGGTTAAACCTTTATTGGAGAAGGCTGACCAGAAGAATGCAATATTACAATCACACTTAACGAGGACTATGAAAGAGTATTATTCCTTAATGGAATTCTTTGGCGAGAATATTGAAGACTCAGTTGCTGTAGGAAGCTTCTTCAACAAATTCGTTGTGTTTGTTAATGAATTTAAGAAGGCACATAAAGAAAACATTCAGAGAGAAGAAGAAGAAAAAGCTTACGAGCTCAAGAAGAAAGCAATCGAAGATTCAATCAAGCAGTCGAAGAAACATTCGGGAAGAACAGATGGTTCCGATGACAGTGAAGAGTTGACCGAAGAGAATATAGCCAATTCAAGCGATAAAGAAGATGATGGCGAAGAAGTTAAAGAAAGCTCCAGTGCTGTTATAGATAATTTGCTAGAGAGATTGAAATCAAGCGCTCCGTCGATTGCCGCTTCCAGCTCACACGACAGAAAGTCACGCGACCGCAGAAGTAAGGCATTATCGTTCTACTCTACGATGTCTTATGACGAACTTCTTGTTCCACAGAACAGCGTCTTGATGCCAAGCAGCTCGCTTCCACTTCTGCACTCTTCGAACATCGAATACGAGAGTGTTAACAGTCTTAAGAGAAGACTAACAGAAAGAAGAAAGATGCCGGACACTGCTTACAATGATGCAAAAACCGATAAAATTATGCTCCGCGCACACTCAATGTTGCACCAGCTCCGTGCAGAAACGGGATCAAGTCACAGCTCAGAACTGCTTCTGCTCGACAGTGAAACTTAGCGTAGTGTATATAGCTAATTAATAAATTGCAGCCATATGGTAGCGCATCTCTGCGCGCCGAGTTAAAAAAAAAGGAAAAGTTGCATGTGAACGAGTTAAATTTGACTCCGACCAACACCAGAGTCAGCAGAGTCAAACATCCGTACCTTATTTTTATTTCCAGATTGGACTCTGCCAGAATCTTATCAAACATAGCTTCTACAGTGTCTGAATAGGGCATATTCGCTATAGACACCTCTACTTCGACCCACTAACAATGCTAGTGTCATTGCCGGAGCCTGATCCGGCCGGACCAATAGGAACTTTCTATAGTGCAAATGACTCATTTGAGTGAAAAATTTTGGGCCATCGCCAGCACATAACATTCCTGCACACAGAAGTAATTTCTTTTTTTCATATACATAAATCACATATATTAAACTTTCTGAATCGTAATTTTTCGTTTTCCTTCCAGATAGATATATATATCGAGGTCTCTTGTCCTTGTATTTTCAGTTGTCGAGAAAGCTGTCTCATTCAGAGCTCATTTAATCTGAGTTTGGTTTGTCTTCACAAATTCTGTCAGTTGTTCGCATTGCAGTTGCTTACTTTTTTGCATCTATTAGCAATTCAGCATGTTATCAAAAACAAGCACGTCAAGACTTTTACTCAGAGCTGTACCAAGCCGTACAAGTAGGTTGTTACACGCGTCTGCCTACAACTTGGATGCTGTAGTTGTATCTGGAACAAAGTTGGCCAAGAATATCAGAAATTCCGTGGCTGAAAAGGTGATTCAATACAACCAGGCTCACTACGACGAGTTTGCCCATCTCTCGGAAATCAATTTTGATAACTTGAAATTCAAACCCAACTTAACCATTATTCAGGTCGGAAGCAGACCCGACTCCTCCGCTTATGTGAGATCCAAATTAAAGGCAGCCCAGTCCTCCAACATAAAGTCCAACTTGGTCAAATTCGATGAGTCTATCAGTCAAGAAGCTTTGTTAGAAGAAATCGAAAGATTAAACAAAGATCCTAAAGTAAACGGTTTATTGATCCAATTGCCTTTGCCAAAACACATTGACGAGACTTTGGTTACTAACAGTGTTGCTACTGAAAAGGATGTTGATGGGTTTGACCGTTATAACGTTGGTGAGTTGTCCAAAAGAGGAGGTTCTCCCATCTTCAAACCATGCACTCCAAATGGTGTTATTGAATTGATCAAGACTACTGGAACCACATTGAGAGGTAAAAATGCGGTTGTCATCGGTAGATCTGATATTGTGGGCACCCCTGTTGCAGCCATGTTGAAGAATGAAGACTGTACTGTTACCATCTGCCACCGTCACACGCAAAACTTGCCTGAATTAGTAAAGACTGCCGATATTGTGGTTGCTGCTGTTGGTATTCCAGAATATGTCAAGGCCGATTGGATCAAAGAAGGTGCTATTGTCATTGATGTTGGTATCAATTATAAAGACGACCCAGCCGCTAAAAATGGGAAAAAGTTGGTTGGTGACGTCGACTACGAGCAAGTGTCTAAAGTGGCTGGCTTTGTTACCCCAGTCCCCGGTGGAGTTGGTCCCATGACCGTTGCCATGCTTTGCTCCAACGTATATGATGCTGCTGTTTTGCAAGCTAAAAAGGCGCATGAACACGCATTCAAGCCATTACCATTAGAGTTAAAAGATCCTGTTCCTTCCGATATTGCTATTTCGAGAGCTCAGAAGCCTAAAAAGATCACCAAGATTGCCCAAGAATTAGGTTTGTTGGAAAAGGAATTGGAGCCATATGGACACTATAAGGCCAAGGTCGACACCAAAGCTATTATTGAAAGATTGGACGAACAAGTAGAAGGATCAGCTGATGAAAATGGTCACTACGTTTTGGTCGCTGGTATCACACCAACTCCATTAGGTGAAGGTAAATCCACAACCACCATGGGTTTGACTCAAGCCTTAGGTGCTCATTTAGGCTACAACGCTATTGCCAACGTCAGACAACCATCCATGGGTCCAACATTTGGTGTTAAGGGTGGTGCTGCTGGTGGTGGTTACTCTCAAGTCATTCCTATGGACGAGTTCAACATGCATTTAACTGGTGATATTCATGCTATCAGTGCAGCTCAAAACTTATTGTGTGCTGCAGTAGATACAAGAATGTTCCATGAATCGACGTCTAAATCAATTTCTGGTTTTTTCAAGAGATTGGTTCCTGCCAAGAAGGGAGTCAGAAGCTTTACCCCATCAATGTTGAAGAGATTAGAAAAATTAGGCATCAACAAAACTAACCCTGATGAATTAACCAGTGAAGAGATCGAAAAATTCGCTAAGTTAGATATCGATTCTAACTCCATAACTATCAAGAGAGTTGTTGACTGTAATGATAGATTTGTTCGTGAGATTACTGTTGGTGAAGGTAAAAATGAAGCCAGCAAGTTCCCTCCACGTAAATCAGGTATGGATATCACTGTTGCTTCTGAATTGATGGCTATTTTGGCTTTGTCTACTTCGCTAAAGGATTTAAGAGAAAGAGTTGGTAGGGTAGTTGTTGGAACTCAAAAGGAGACTGGTATTGCTATCACTGCTGAAGATATTGGTTGTGCTGGAGCCATCACTGCCTTGTTGAAGGATGCTATCAAGCCAAACTTGATGCAAACCTTGGAAGGCACTCCTGTTTTTGTTCACGCTGGTCCATTTGCTAACATTTCTATTGGTGCATCTTCTGTTGTTGCTGATAAGGTTGCTTTGAAATTGACTTCGCCATCCAATCCAATTAACAGTGGTAAGAAGGGCTTTGTTGTTACTGAAGCTGGTTTTGATTTCACCATGGGTGGTGAGAGATTCTTCAATATTAAGTGCAGAACTTCTGGTTTCAAGCCTGACACTGTTGTGTTAGTTGCTACTTCAAGAGCTTTGAAATTGCACGGTGGTGCCCCAGATGTCAAACCCGGTCAAGCTTTACCAAAAGAATATGTCACTGAAAACTTAGAATTCTTGCAAAAGGGTACCGCTAATTTGAAGAAGCAAATTGAAAACATTAAACAGTACAATGTACCAGTGGTCGTTGCAATCAATCAATTTGAAACTGATACTGAGGCTGAAATCAAATTAATTCAAGAAGAAGCTATTAAGGCTGGTGCCAACTTTGCTGTTCCATCAAACCACTGGGCCCAAGGTGGTGCTGGTGCTTATGAATTGGCTAAGAGTGTCGTTGAAGCTGTTAAGTCGGAAGAAGCTGCTCAACCATTAAACTTCTTGTATGATGTCGAATCTTCTGTGGAGGATAAGATACTTACCATTGCCAAGCAAATGTATGGTGCTGCCAACATCGAGTTGTCTCCATTAGCTAAACAACAAATTGAAACCTACACTAGACAAGGATATGACAAATTACCTATCTGCATTGCCAAGACCCAGTATTCTTTATCACACGACCCATCTTTGAAGGGTGTTCCAACTGGTTTTACAGTTCCTATCAGAGAAGTCAGATGCTCTGCGGGTGCAGGTTACTTGTACGCTCTTGCTGCCGAAATTATGACCATTCCAGGTTTACCAACTCATGCTGGATTTATGAATGTTGAAGTTAACGATGATGGTGAGATCGAGGGCCTTTTCTAAAATGCCCAAGATCGATAGGAAAAACACGTCTGTATATTAGAATTGATAGAATTTTATAAAGAGTTTTTAAGGTTTAATAAAAAGCTACGTATACTTAGATTTTGTCCATTAGTCGTAAGTGGAAGAATTATCAATCGGCTCTTCACCATTCGCAAAGTTGTAACTTCGTCCAAAAGTATTCTCTTTTGGTATGACACTGAGAATAACCTGCGCAACGTCGGCTCTGTTCACAGTACCAATAGGTTGTGATGTATCAGTGATAATTCTAATTTTTCCAGTAGGTGCTTCGTCTACTAAATGAGTTGGCTTCAAGATAGTGAAGTCCAATGTCTCCTTAAATTCATTAAGTAGAATTCTATCCGCATAGTGCTTGGCAATATAGTAATTTACTATTGGAGTCTTGATAAACACTTCTCGCTTGTCAGCATGAATAGCACTAACCAATATAAATCTTCTCACCTTGGCCAATACTGAAGCTTCAAAAGTCTTCACTGCACCATCCAAATCAACTTGCAATAAGTTTTTGCCACCTGACCCAGCAGTAAAGACAACAACATCATGCCCAGAAATCGCCTTGGATAATTGCTCAACAGAAGCATTGTCAATAGTTAACTCTACAGATTTGACATTGGCCTTGTTTGCAGCGATACTGCTGATCTGATTCGATTGCTCTCCATTCCTAACTACAGCAGATATTTGGTTTGAAGCGGAAGCAAGTCTAACAAATAATTGCCCAATTTTGCCATGGGCACCAAAAACAATAATATTCCTAGCAACAGACATCACTAGTTACTAACCCAAAGGATAACTACGGTTATATTGAAAGAAGAAAATCATTAGTAATTTTGAATACGGGTTTTTCAGCCACAGGAAAGTGCGGAGGCATGTCGCAGTTGCTGCAGCTGTGTCGCAGAATGTCACACTGCAGCGGTTGCAAAAATGTGTAAACGTTATAATTAAAAGTTTATTATTGGCGTAGCTATAATACATATAATGAGATACTGTGCAAGATGGACAAAGTTTGTGGGATTAGCCAACAGAACTCCGCATGATGATAATGTGCCATAATAAAGTTGGTACTATTCGTCAAGAATAGTCCGCACAATATAAGGCGACGTGTAAAAAGAAAATAATATACAAAGTGGTTTGAATTGTTTTATTAAGGTGAATTCAGCACCTTTGTTTGGGCTCTTGGCGAACCTGCATCCAGAGACTTTTGAGATCCACTCATGTCACCGTTACTTCTTGGTGGCGCAAGCGACTTCTTCTTGATGGAAGTAGGGCTCATCGAATTTCTATTGACCATTCCAACCGAGCCCTGCACTTTGGGCTGGCTTGCTTGTGCCAATTGTTGCGTTGTTTGTTGTTGCAATTGTTGTTGCTGCTGTTGTTGTTGCAATTGCTGTTGTTGTTGTAGCTGCTGTTGCTGCTGTTGTTGGAGCCTATTCGCAAGCTGTTGCTGCTGCAAAGCTCTCATTTTTGCCTGTTGAATATATGCTTGTTGTCTCTGTTGAACAGATTCTCTTAACAAACCATAAGACTTAGATAATAACATTGATCCAAATCTGATCGATTGAGTATCATCACTAATTGAATTGAGCTTAGAAGGATCCATACTAAATGGATCTTGCAAACCTCTCTGAACTTCTGATAAATCATTATCAAACTTCCAGTTGGAGTCCAATCTTCTGATTGCATCAATTTTACTATTATACACATTAGGGATGTTCCTCTTGCCATCGCCCAGAAGCTCATTTTCCTTTTCTTCTTCGTCTTCATCATCACTGAATTTCAAGAATTCATCAATAGCGTCATCGGGCCGTTTAATCAAACCACGTCTATCAACGAATGTTTGCCCTACTCTATTGATCCGCTTTCTGACTCGGAAAATTGGTTCCGAAAACTTCGACTCCTCTTCAAATTCATGAGGATTCTGCTTATTAAACTGATGTGAGTAGCCACTATTATAAGCACTGAAGTTGTTTGCGTCAATATTGCTTAACAATTGAGCGATGTAACTAATAGAATTAAGCTTGTTTTTGTTAATTCTATCTTGGAGCAAAGACAGGATATGAGGAAATGCTTTGGATGGAATCAATTCACCATTCGAACCACGGAATGTTTTAACTCCTGGTAATGGCTTTTTTCCTTCTTCAACCAATTTCTTCAAACTCTCGCTAATGTAGTTTGACGTGTTGATCTGGTGCAAATTGGCAGCCGCAATAGACGAATAAGGTATGTGACTTAACTCCTTAATGTTATTATTCGAAGATATATTGAATGATGGCTCTTGAGGGTCGTCGGTGAAATTGACATACCCTTTGTCTTGTTCCTTTCTCTTCCGCAATTTCTCCAATACAGCACGCTTGATGGTTTCATTCTTTTCTTTCAATACCAACGAAACAGTGACAAGCTCCATATCGGGAATCTTGGAAGGAGGTAACTTGACATATGGTTGAGTAGAAGAAGAAGTTGCAGCTGCATCGGATTGAGACAGGATAATATGTCCATTTTTGTCCTTGTTGACCGCGTTCGTACCAATAGTAGCAGTACCAGGCATAGCACTCGCAGATGACTCACGAGAATCAAGTTTCTTCCTGTCAAGTTTCTTAGCCTTGGCCTCTTTGAGTTCTTCATCCTCCTCTTTGGGCTTAATGATCTTCTTTCTTTTGTGTGGGTAGTACAAGTAATCGTCGCCTTTGACTCCGACGATTCTCTTCAAGCTCTTGCCTTCGCTACGAAGCTTGAAAATAGAATGTTCAACCTCAAAGTTCTGAAACTTCAAAATCTCACGTTGAGCTATTCCCAAAATCAAACTACGAGCTTTATGCAAGGACTTCTGTAACAAACGAATTCTTTCGGCGCCCAAAGAGTCGGCTCTTCTGGTTTTACGGGCTTGTCTGAACTCACGACGTCTGAAACAAACATATGGGTCATTATCGTTATCTTTTTCGTTAGCACCAGGGTCTTCGAATTTCAAAATAGGATGAATTGACTTCCCCTTTCTTTCGATCTTTCTGGCCTTCCAGTGATCGTAAATTGCTTGACCGAATAATTCGAACAACTTTGGGATTGAACGTGGTTGCGGTTTATTGGCTTCTGTTTCCTTGTCAAATAGGGTTACAAAGGGTTCGTACTTCAATTCTTTCGATAGCTTCTCCTTTAAAGCTGTGGTTGAAATATACTTGATATTACCACCAGCCAACTGCACGTATGGATTGTTCAACTTGGTCGAATTGTTATATTCGTCTATGATATAAGAAGACAATTCCTCGTACGACAAGATATTGGTGGGGTCCATTGAAAGGAAAGGCTGTCTTTCCTCGATTGTTTTCTCCAACTTGTCGCAAATCGTCTCAAACTCCAATTCCGTACACTTGCGCACGTTATCTTCGGTGTTGCGAGACTTTTTGTTTACGGCAGGAGGCTTGGGATACTCTTTGTCCAACACATCCTGCTTAAACTCCTCGTCCACCTCATCCATGTTGTATTCGACTCCCTTGGTGTCTTCGACGGTGGCACTGAATTTGATATACGAGTCTGGCTCCTGGAAAACCTGGTCACTGTAGTACTTGTACGCATCGGGCCATATTTTGGATGCATCGGGCGTGGGAATATATACCGATGAGTGTGAGTCTTTGCTGCTATCTTCCGCGAGCGAGTCCCGTTTGTTTTTGTTTGAATCATCCAGCTTGGAGCCCAATAACGCCCGCTGCGCGGCATTGATAACCTGCTGCAAATGCACTTCATCTTCTTCGCTCTTGTCAACCCCAGTCTCGATCGAATGTAGATCGCGCTGCTGTTGCGCGCTAGTGGCGTTGAGATGGTTCACCTGGCTCGGTTCCAACTCATTGCTGTTTAGATCCGGCAAATCCTTCTGCTTGTGGATCGTCAACGGCTGCTTGACCGAGATCTTCCGCTGCCGGAATCTCGCGCCAGACGCATGCAGTTTGGCATTGCCCGAGTTGTTTGCCGGTAGTATAGCCATGGTCCTGTTTGTGTGGAGGTGGATGGGGTGTGTTTACACGCACAAACGAGGGTTTGGTGTGGGGGACACTGAAAAATGGGGGGTTGCGGCCGGGAAAACGGGTGGCACGCGACGTGGCTGTGTGGGCGGCCCGGTGGATGTGACTGATTCGATAGTGGGCGCCCGTGACTGGCGGTGGTAGAGGCAAAGGGCGGGCCCGGTAGGCGTGGGTGCTGGCTAGTATTGCGGTGTGGATGTTTCCCCTACAATGGGAGAAAATTTTCTCACTTCGTCGACACTGCTTTTTTTTTGTTCACCACGACCCGGCACCAAAACACACAAAACAAGCGGCGGATTGACGGGCAGTTCTCGCCGGAACCTGGTCGGAAAAAACGGGAGGCTGCTGCGACAGGCGGTCCTGGGATGGGGAGCCTGTTGTATGGATAGATTACGCGGCCGAAGAACCTGTAAACTGGCGATGCTGGGAACGGCAGGAATAAAATAGGGGGGTAAGGACAAGTTTGATTTTTTTTTGGAGTGTGCTGACCAATAAAAAAAATTGGCTGCGGTGGGGGTGCGGGTCACGTGCCGGGCTGTTCGCAGCCATTGCGCTGGGCTGCACCGTATGGCAAAAGTGCACAATGTGTGGTGTGTGGTGGTGGGTGTATGTGTGTGTGTATGTGTGTGTGTGTAGGTGTTAATGTGTGTTTATGTGTTTCTGTGTTTCTGTGTGTTTCTGTGTAGGTGTGTTACTAGAGCGTTAGTAGTGTATCTGTCACGTGACACGCGCATTCTGGATGTGCCACTGTAGTCTGCTCTGGTGATACATCGCCAGTATGCTAGCGGGCTAGCCTTCACGCCAACACAGCCGCGGAACAGCTGCGGTGGGTGGAATGCGTGTCGCTTGCCGGAAATCGGTTCCGGCCCGGGTCCGCTGTGCGGGCGCTGGGGGTCTGTAAAATGGCACCCATAGTGCGCCGATCTGCTGCCGCAAGCAGGGCAAAGATCGCAAGCACGCAGCGCAGAAACGCGGCGGAAAGTCGGGCCGCCTATTCCGGCGCCGCCCGCCGCTGTCGCGTGTGTCTGTCCGGCAGTCTCACCCGCTCCAGCGGCTCCAGCGTCTGCTGCTGTGGAGAGAAGGGTATGCGAATTGTGAATGATGTGCAAAAAAACGAGTGAGAATTTTGTGTGCGGGTCGTGCGCGGCCGCAAAAACTTACGAGATAGCGACGCCGGCGCTGGTACCGGCACAGGCATGCCCGGAAACGGGTGCGGGCCGTTCCGTGCGCCTGCTGCATGCCGCTGCAGCCTGCCACTGCACAATTGTCCGGTTCCGCGTCGTGCGCGCTGTGTGCGCCCCGGTTAGCGCAGCACACTTACGTCTGTACCCCAAACTTCCAAGCGGGGTGCGTGCACGCAACAAAAACGCTGTGTGCAGGTAGATGCACCTTAATCTGGTGCTGGTGCCGAGACAAGGGCAGTGGCACGCTACATTCCGGGGTAGCAGCTGCTGCAAACCAGCTGCCCGGTATGCAGCCGCACGTCGCGCGCGGGGCCGCTACCGGCCGGCTGCAGAACGGGCGTTTCCGGCGGCCCCCCGCCGCATGGGCCGGAGTTGCACCGGTCCGGCATACAACCCGACTCCTAAATTGGTGGGACTAGTCCAAAAAGAGGAGTTGTGCGGAAAGGCACAAAAAAGTCAGTATGGGAATATTTCAAGTCAGGTGGTCTCCCGAACGTTTGCCGCTGCACAACAGCAATTGCCCCCTGTGAAGCTGCGACATCGGTGTGACGTTTCTGGCCGTGTCTGACTTGCCTGTCCCGCTGCTTTTTTGCTCCGTTTGCTGCCGCCATGACCCTGACCCATGTCCCCACGCACCAGTTGCCCTTGATCAACCCGTTCCTAAATACGGTATGTCCGGTGTTCCTGAGCCTGGTCGAGGAAAACGTCCATTTCAGCCTCCGGGATGAACACTTCAATATCTCCGAGCAGGCTGTGATCTGGCCGCTAGCGGCTGCGTCCACGACCGCCTCGCTCGACGATACATACTTGAATATTGCCCGGCCGACGCTAGCCCCCGGTTCCAACGAGTCCACCACGTACGTGTCGCTCCCCTATCATATCACAAGTCTATTCCGCAAGGTGGTGGAAAGTAAGGACAAACAGATGGAGGGAAACATCCACATTGGCGCCAACGTCAATCCGTTGTCACATGACCCGTTCAAAGACATCAATCTCAATCCCGGCTGTTTGACCACCATGTTGGAATTGCAGCCGGGCGTCGGTTTGCATTACTCCAGTAGCACCAATACCAATAACAGCAGTCCCGACTTGTCTTCCCGAAACCCGTTGAACAAGTTGACGTCCAACTTCAATCGGCTTCTCAAAATCACCTCCAGTAACAATTCCACCAACAACTCCACCGCTAACATCACAGACCCCTACAGCGGCTTTCAGAGCCTCTTGCCGTTTGTAGATACACAAAAGTCCAACGGAAACAACTCCAACACACACCATCTCATCCACAAAGTGCTTGAGTACGACCCGCAGATCTACAGTGGCGAGTTGAAGTCTCAGACCACAGCAAAATTGTTAATATCTTCGCATGTCAACGTGCTAAATGTGATAGCTATTGATTCAAATGACAACTACAAGTTTACCAAATCAATGAAAACCACCAGCCCCATCGTCCCCTATCCCGAAGACCCACAAGCGCAGCAGCAACAGCAATCTGATGCCAACGGTACCTCCAAGCCCTCCGAGTACACAAAGGTTTACGAGAAGTCGTTGCTCAGAATAGAGTTCCGAGAAAATACGTTAATAACCTCCATCAAATCGGTACTTAGCAGGAGCCGTGAACCCTTGGTCGTGCTTGGATTTGATTCTGGTGAAATTCTTATTATCAACTTGTCCCAGCTAAACTTCCAGATATTTGACGATTTGGGATTCTCTCCCAAAGCACCATCAGATACATCTTCCATTCACTCTAAGACGTCTAACGGAACCAGTTTGAATTACTCATCTAGCTTTGCAAATGTTGCTGTGACATCGCTAGAACTCATCCATCACCACAATTTCGAGATGTTGATATTGGCTGGGTATGCTAATGGAGAAGTTCTCATCATAGATCCCTATGCAAATCCTAGTAAATCAACATCTGCCGAGTCAACCTTATCTAACGGGTACCCCAGGTACACTAAGCGAGTGGAAGGGAATGATGCATTTATCACTTATTTCAAAAAGTTTGATTTGAGTCCTTTTACAAAAAATAAGTCTTTGGTCAATAAACTGGATAGTGACCAATACAGCCCTTCGTTCATTATTGGTCATTTTAAGCTTAGTTTGAAGGCTATCACCAGTATTGCTTCAACATTGTCGTATACACACTATTCTCATGCGGATGAGTATGGCCACAAATTAGATAATCAACCGATGGTAATCGCATTTGGTGGAGACGATGGGATTATCAGATTTATTGACTTAATATTCACCTACAACAGAAATTATGGACTTCCGGAAGTGAAAACAAGCAGTTCAATATTAACTGATTTGTTGTCGAACTATTTCAACGATGGAATAACTGGAATTGATTTTTCGTCTGACTACAGATTTGTTTGTGTGGTTGGTAAAGGGGATCTTATAGAGATATTCAAAATGAGTTACTATAATGTTAACGGATTGTTGACCAAGAATTCAAGCAATAACCATAATTCTGCAAGCACTGATAATATTGCGACAGGAAGCCACTCGGGCAGAAGGTCTAGAAGTGGAACTGTTAATAGTGTTGGAAGCAATAACTTAGCACCTCAACTATTTTTGTCACCTATCAGCACTGCACCAAGCAATAGTCTTGATATCACAAGGGCTGATCATAATAGCACACCTCGCCTCCCCAATTATCAGGCTAAAGAGCTGTATCCTCCTTTGATCAAAGAAATCAAAATAGTTGGTCGCTTCAAGGGCCATACGAATACCATTAGATTGATAAGGTTTATCGAAGTTGAAAATGATCAATCCAATAATGTCACTTATAAATTGATAAGTTGTGGATTTGATGGCAAAGTAATAATATGGGAGTTTGATTATAAAGCATTGCCAAAAGTCAAGAAATTGACCGTATCGAACAAAGAGAATGAAGACAAATCAAAAGAGCGCAAATCACCTAAGGAAGAAATAGCAAGAGAACGTCCAAGAAAAAGGAAATCAACTCATATACCTGGTCTAGGATCTGGTGCTTTGGCAAATGCCCTAGCTGCGGCGGGGTCCAATTCAACTAAAATTCCAGTCATTCATACTTCTAGCCCTGGTCCAGGTAATAGGGTTTCAACTGGTGGAGGCATTGCTATTAAGGCCAATACTGTGAACTTGCACAATAGAAGCCGATCAATAAACAACAATGAAGACTTTCCTGCCATTTTGAACAATACAACATCGTTAGGCAGTATGAACATGACAACTCTTCTTGCTGCTTCGTCTTCTAATACTATAAATGAGTCTTTGTCCAGAAGAAGTTCCCGTATTATGGGAGAAGAGAAGTCGGTCGACCAAATTGAAATTGTAACCTCATTGTATAAGTCGTTGTTCGACTTGAGATTGAAGAGACACTACAGACAGTTCTTAAAAAAGGGAGTGCCAATAAAATATACAGCAGTTATTCCACCAATTGTCAACGATAAGTTGGTGCCTTCAATTGAGGTTCCATTATTGTGCTTGGATTTATCAAACTTCATTAATGACGGTAAGATTGATGGATTTCATTTAGACGAACGCAGTTTTTGGGTCTTCGGAAAGACTGGTGATATCTTTAAGTACACATTAAGGTAAAATAAAGGAATATAGAGCAGAATGTCAATGAAAACTTTATAGATAGTATATAAATATACCAAAACTTTTCTTACATTAAACGACGAAAACGAAATATAAAATTAAAATTATATAATTAACATGAAATGAAACTGGAACGAAATCTCTCTAACAACAAATAGATAAACAAAGGAACTGTCAATACGGAGTAAAAAAAAGGAATGCAATTATGAAGTGTAAAAATGGAGATTGTGTTAAAGAATGCAACAAAAAGGCAAATGAAAAGGTTGAAATGAGAATGTTGTTTTAGTTTTCCCTTATCGTATAATCATTATTATAGGAAGTGCCATCCAAACCATACGAAAGAGCCTGTTCTAATTTATAGATGTCAAACTCATTTGACGGTAAATCCATTAAGCTTTGGTCGTAATTCAATGCTGAGTTGGGATCACCATATGCTAAATCATCCAACTCCTGTGGTTTAGGAATAGATGGGTAGTCACTGCTACTACTAAATTGTGGGCTGGTATTTACAGGAATATTGTTCTGAAGTAGTGCATGAGCATTTGTGTTACTGTTTAGTGAATATTGCTGTTGCTGTGCTGAAATGGGTGACCCTGACATGTTATAAACTGGCTGCTGAAGCTGTTGATATTGTTGTTGTTGGAATTGTTCACCGATTGGCTGCGTATTATGCTGCAGTTGCCGTTGTTGTTGCTGTTGCAAATGTTGCTGATGCTGAATCTCTGCTTCTTCCTGTTCTTGTTCTTGACGTTGCCTTTGTTGGATTTGTTCTTGAAGTTGAATCTGCTGTTGTTCTTCTAATGGTTTTCTCACAAACTCTCTGAAATTGCGTACTTCCTCTATAATAACACGTTTAATTTCTTCTTCCTCATCTAAATGCTCAAATGAGGCAAAATCAAACTTAACTTGGCACTCGGGCTCTTCCTGTGGATCATGCCAAACTGAAAGATAAGGATGGTTTAAGGCCTCGTCCACGGTAATCCTTTCATATGGATCAAAGGTCAACATCCTTTCTAACAAATTAACAGCATCTGGGTTCGCCTTTGGGAAAAGTTCACGGAAATCGACTTTTTCTGTCCTCTCTAACCCTCTAACATACTCTTGGGCTCTAAGAGAACCAATCTTTTGCAAGCTTTCTTCAGTCGGTGTACCCAACACTGCCAAAATTTTAAGCAACTGGTCAATATAATCTCTTCCTCTAAACAATGGCTGGCCTCCCAAGAACTCAGCTAATATGCAACCTACAGACCAAACATCAATGGCTTTACTGTAATTGGTCATACACAACATGATTTCAGGGGCCCTGTACCATCTGGTGGCCACATATTCCGTCAAAAATCCAGCATTTCTCTCCGGATTCTCAGAATATCCTCTTGCTAAACCGAAATCACATATTTTAAGTTCACAATCAGCATTGACTAATAAATTGCTTGGCTTCAAGTCTCTGTGCAAAACATCAGCCGAGTGTATGTATTTCAAACCACACAACACCTGGTAGATGAACGACTGGTAATGTTGATCTGTCAATGCTTGGCTAGATCTGATGATCTGATGCATATCACATTCCATCAACTCTTCATAAAGATAAATCTCGTTGAATTTACCCGTGAGAGGATTAGGAATAACATCCAAGTCGTACAAACAGGTGATATTTTTATGTCCTCTAAAGAACTGTAATAACTTGATTTCTCTTAAGGCTCTTTTGCAAAGAATTTTCTTGTTGAAGATGTTAGTGACCTTTTTTATAGCAACCTTAGTACCCCCTGCTTGACTATCTGCAGATCCATCGTCATACTTGGCGGCACACACTATTCCATATGCCCCCTGGCCCAACTCCTTGATAACCTTGAAACTTTTATTGATAATGAAATCCTGACCATAAACTCGGTGCACAGACCGGTCCGCGTACAAGTTTTCAATGTTTCTTTGTATATCTTGCAGTAGCAGTTGGCTGGTGCTAGCCATTATGAATGATTATTGTATTTGTCACCGAAAATCGAGGGGAAACGGAAGCTTCTCGGAGCTAAAAAAAAGGAAAAGACTGTCTGTGGAACTGGTAATTCGCTTGATTAGAAGTGGTGGCAACAATATCGATTTGGCTGCACAATCAAACACTGTGTGGCTCTGTTGTGTTCTGGTGGCTCTTCTCAGCTGTAATATTTAAGTGAGAAAAGTGTAACTAAAATTGATGTAACCAAACGAAAATTTGTACAACACGAGATTCAAATATTTTTTTTGCTCTCCACAAAACCACCCAAAGAAACCAGAGTTAGTTTGGTGAAATAGAAGATAGTAGAGATAAGAGTAGTCAAGACGAAGTGGAATTGGTAATTAAGGTTAATTGTGTGTGTATTTATACGAGAAGCGAAACGGAAAATTTTTCCACTTATTTACGTAATTCAGAAGCACCAACTGGGTGAAAGGTTAGTAATTCTTTACGTAAAGGGACATTACCATGTTATTGCAATTGAAAAGCAAAACACCAGGGAAATAATAACAATGTATCTGCCAGCAGAGACCACGCAATGTTAGCAAATACTTATATTTGGAAACGTCAGACTCCTTTTTCCCTCGGGAGCCATACGTAAATAAACAATTTGTGTAGTTTAACCAAAGAAGGTACCCAGAAGGTAATAATAGTCGACTCCAGCATTTTATTGCCAGAAAGAAGTAAAAATGCGGAACAGAACTACAAATTCGGAACCTTGGGTAGCTGCAGATCATAAAATAAAACGAACAGGGAACGATTTAACTCCCGATAGTTTCGCTCTAAAAAAGTATAGATTCTCTGGAACACCAAAGAGAGCTCAATTTTTGCATCTTTGTTGGCTTTGTAACGTTTGAAGAGCTATAACTGTCTAACGAAACTAACAGCCTATTCGCATTGACAACCTTTGGTACTTATCTCTAGAGACGTCGCAATATCATTCTGTCAAAGAGCCGTTCCAAACGACAGAAATTTAATAATCAATTAAGAAAAACAAGGAAAAAAATATGTGTTTGTAAAAACTTCTAAAATTAGAAGTCTTCTATCTAACGCGCATCCTCCTCTTTTTTCCTTTCATACCTAAATTGCCTTTTATTTTCACCAAACAGCCGTTCCAGTGACACGGAAGTAAAACCGTTATAGGATAATATTTGCCGTTCTACTTGTGTGCCAAGCTGTATAATACGTCCAATATCACCTCATTTATTTTTCATATGCTTGAAGAGTTATTTTTTTTCCTATAAGCCAATTTCACGGTGTAAGGGGAAAAGTGCCTGACATGTTTGACATTCTACTGTCTTCGTAATACAAGCTATTGCTCACTAGCTTTTGAACAATGCAAGTCATTGGCATAGGAATTGACTTAAGCAGTGGGTTCTGTGTTTAGTTCGTATACCAGCTTTGTGAGTTTTCGATGATGTAATTCATTTGGTAATTCATCAATCTGTACCTTTCCTTAAATCTTGAAGTTTATTGAAGCCTGTTAACAATAGATGTAGCTATTTTTAGCTACTGATACACTTGTTTGTTTTGTGATAATTCGTTTTGGCTTTGCTCAAGAAAGTCCAAATAATTTTCATCATATTCTCTTTGCTTTCTTTATAATTGTAGTACAGCAAGTAACGTTGCATAAACTCGATTTTAGGTATAAGAAATTTCTCTTCAGAAAGAAAAATTCCGAACCGCGAGAAATACAATTAGAAGACATCGATCTGATAATTTGCAATCGTACTAATAAGGGGCAAAAAGCTTTCTATAGGTAATACAGTATATGAGGTTAATGTGTAGTGTTGTGATTATCGAAATATAATCCCAAAAACTATAGAAATTTCAAAAATTTAATAATTCTGCAGCCATTGAAAATTGAATCCAACTCAGCATTTCCCAATTGACACACCAATAATACATTGATAATCAAAATTTTTTAGTTCCATATCCCATCTGAATATTATATGAATCTTCTTTGCTATATTCATCCAAAAGTCCTGGTTGAATATCGTTCGTGAAGTATGTCATTTCATCATTGCTTTCAACCTGGTCAAAGAAAGATTGAGGAAATGTCTCACTCACAATGCTATCGTGTGGAGAGTTATGTTCATTCTTAATTAGTTCTAATACAGACAAACTACTCCCTTTTACTGTACCGGCAACAGGTAATTCATTTGAAAATGATTTGGAAAATCTTAATTTCAATTCTTGATAGTCTAGATGCCGGTTTGATTTTCTAATGAATTTTCTAAATTGATTTATTGCTTGTTCAATTGAAGAGTCTAATACACAAGCTTGACAGAAATTATGATTCGAAAGTTCTGTTGTGGGTGTTGGCAATGTGAAGTCATATTTGTAAATTGAATCAACTGTTTCTTGGTCTCTCCATGTAAAATAACAGTGCAGCAATGCTTCTTTGGCGGTTATACGATCATCTGGGTCTGCTTTCAAAAGTCTTTTAAGCAACATGATTGCTTCTGGAGAAACTGCTCTTTCGAATAAGCAATCAAACTGTGGTGTCTCACAAAGAGCCATGTTTTGCAACATCTTCTTGTCCGTTTGGTTTTCAACTCCCTCTATGAAGGTTTCAGAAGGAGTCCCAACTACGGAGAACATTGATTCTAAAAGTTCGTACCGTGATAGTTTCTTAAATAATGGTTTACCGTTGTTAAGCAATTGTGCAAAAGTACAACCAAGAGACCAGATGTCAACCAGCTTAGAAACTGTGTTAGATAGCATTAAGAGTTCAGGAGCCATGTAGTTGCGGTATTTGTAGTTTCGTTGAAGCGATGGAATTATATTGGTAGAATCTGGTGGCATGGCAGATCCAAAACCGGATATCACTATTTTACAAGAACTGTCTATAAGAATATTGGAAGGATTTAGATTTGCATGTACGATGTTTGCGGAATGAATATAACTCAATCCATTTAGCAATTGTTGGATTATGCTTTCAAAATGTTCATCTGTCAAATTGTTCTTGATTCGAATTTTGTCCAATGAACAACTCATAATGTCCTGATACATGTATATTTGGTAGCAGCCTGTCACAGGATTATAAATATAATCTAAATCGAGAAGGTTGACAACGTTTTCGTGGCCTTTCAAAAACTGAAGGATTTTTAATTCATTCAATATATTAATGATTGGCTGTTTATTGCTATCATGAAATAGTACATTTTGATCAATCTTTTTAACAGCGATATACACATTTTCACTACGTATTTTGAAGACATAACTGAAATGCGTTTTTCTAATAGTATCCTCAAAGGTACAAGAACCGTTGTAAATTAATTCTTCATTATCAGTCTGGCGAATTTTACGTTCCTCTGAATCTGCAAATATTAAAGATCTTGCAAACATTTTGTTAGAGCTTGGCAGTTCAATTGTAGTCAGATATTGTGATATTCTTTGACTAGTTCACGGTTCGATTTTGAAATAATACAAGATCTAAAAGTGTTCCAACAATTCAACTACTGTTGACTCCAAGTACTTAGTCGTTGCTTTTATATGTTGAGAGTCCAATTTAGGGGGTAATTTATACGAAAATCGTGCACCATTTACCATACTGAAACCTTAAAAAAATTATAAGTTCCTGCAGTAGGTGTATACATAATGATCTATTTGAAATAACACGAAAAAGAAATATATGTCAATTAGCTTATAAACAGTGGTAATAGGGATTTTTGTGATCACAGATCAAGTCTGATTAGATAACTCTAATACAATGACTCATTCTCCTAAATTCGATCACTCCCCACAACAAGGCTGTATGACAATTACTTAAAGTTAGTCGTCTTAAGAGGCGATGCAGGATGCTATTAATGACACAGCACGAAATTAGGTGAGGAGTCAAAAAAGCTTTTTGGCACACAACAATAAACACTGATGGATCTATGTGAGAATCTAGGCTTGTCAACGCTGTTAACTCATGAAGTCGTAGATTCCCTTAAATGATGGTGTTTGCACTTTAATTATTGTGTAACTTTCTGGGGCATTAAGTCATTGTTGCAAACACATTTAACTGGCGGATAATGGCTTGCGCAGTATGCATAAAATGCTTCCCTTCGTATTTATTTTTTGATGCGAGCTCCGCACAAAGTTTACGAGGACGAACATTTTGGTTTGTTATGGCCTGGAAAAATATCTACATTTTTTAGTTGCCGGAAAGCAATAATCGGTTTAATTTGAAATGTTCTTAAATGCTGAATGAGAGGTTTCATTTAAGGAATTGACATTTCAATCAGTCTGTTTATGTGGTGAGAATCGTTATTTTAGATGCAAAGGTTGCAAATCGCTTGATGTTCTTCTGTTTGTATATACACTTCAATCAACTATTGCGTAGCTTTAAGGAACATGAGAACTACCAGTAATAAACCTTATTATGAAAAGCCGTCCTTCTATAGTAAAGTAACGACTGGGAAGCCTCAAAAAAAAGTTAATTGTGTATTAAAGCCCCTAGATAAGAGGGGCTTACTAAAGGGACTTTTCGCCTTGAAGATCCAGGTGCGATACACCTATCATTAGGCAGTTTTTGGCCGTTGCAAATCAGAGTGGTTAGTTTCACTGCCACTTCCACACCATTCAGGTATATTCTTTAAGATATGTACGTACAAGGACGTGAATGGAAAAATATTGCGAAGGCGTTAGTGATCATTCACAGATGTCCTAGCCCAATTGTAACGGCAAGATACGAAAATTTGAGAGTTATATACATAGTAGAAAATTATCTTAATGCATTTTTTTGTACATCATGACCTTTTTGGCTTTTTGTTATTGTTTTAATTTTTATAACTTATTTTTGACACTGAAGTCAGAGATTAGGGATCAGGTAGTAGAGTGGCCTATTCATTCGTCAATTTAGTATGTACGAGGTTTTTCAATTCAATTAGGCCGTTGGTTATATCATTTCCAGAATTGCCAAAGCCAATACGAATATACCCCTGGTTGTTATCAAAAACTTCTCCAGGAACTGATAGTGTTCCATATGATTCAGCTAATTCGCTGCATAATTTATATGTATCAATATCTGGCACATTCACCTTGATAAAGCATGTGGTGCCCCCATTGGGTTTAACCCAACTAAATAATCCATCTGAGCTTTCAATAAATTGTTCTAACACAGCTAAATTTTTTAAGCAAAGTTGATAATTTCTCCTTAAAATGCTTTTATAGTTCTGAAGCGCTAATGTTGCTAAGATGTCATCAATCATTGAAATCGATATGATGTTATAATCTCTCTTGGAGAACAAATCATAAAGCAAACCATCGTGTCTAGTTGCTATCCATCCTAAGCGCAAGCCAGCTAACGAAAAGGCTTTAGAGCTTGAACCCGTGGATATAGTTTTATTGTATCCGTAATTGACAATCGATTTGGGCTTGTCTTTTTCATCAATGGAATGATATAATGGACGGTACACTTCGTCGCACATTAACCACGCATCGTTATCCTTGCAAATTTGTACAATTTCTTCAACAATTCCATCTTTCCATACAACTCCTGATGGATTATTGGGATTGTTGATGACTACAAGCTTTGCATTATTTTCTTGGATCAACTGCCGGAGTAAATTCAAATTAGGCAAAAAACCTTCCTCAAACTTCAACTTGAACAATATCACGTTAGCATTATCTTGTGAAAAGACACCCGGAACACTAGATAACTGCTGGTATGTGGGACTCACAACGATTACCTTGTCATTGGGATTCACCAATGAGTAAAATGCGAGGAAGTTGCCACCAATTGCACCATTCGTGATGACAATGTTCTCTTCACCGATTGGAATCGTATGGGTGTCGTCATTGTATATTGCACAGATAGCCCTTTTTAACTCCAATGTTCCTCGAATATGCCCATACGTCAACTTCGAGTCAAAGACTTGTTTCACGAGTTTTGTTTCCTGCTCGGCTCTCGTTAATCCATTGATTATAGTTTCATTTTCGTAAATTAAGTCTAACAATTGATTGATACTCATGGACTCCGAACAAGTCTCACCCATGTTATATTTGATGTTAGTCTCATACTTGTCCATGAACTGCTCCACCCCAAAATCATCCTGCTGAACCATTGTGTCGATGTAACGTATTTGATGGCAATCTATTCGTCAATCCTGTATCGGTTTTTGATCTCGCTATCTCACACCGTTTAGTGCAAGTATTGATTATGTAAGCGTGCCACTATGTATATCTCTGCCGATGGGAACTGCCGTACATGCACCACATTATCTTCCCCCGAAAGAAATTATATTAGTCAAAAATTGTTGGTCCATAGCAGCGGAAGTAGCTGTCAGACTGAACGTGAACAATGGGAAGTAAAAGTATCCGCATTGTTGACACTGGAATGGGTTACAACTATGAAAAGCTTCGAATGCTTTATTTGCGTTGTCTAAAGTAACTGAAATTTGATATGAGAGCCATTCTTAAGACATTTTCTAATCAGCTTTGGACAATAACGTGTAGTAATCATATGCACAATTGGTAAAGGAAATGGTTGGAGTAAGATAAACAGAGTCTTAATTTGTCATTTGCGCTTTAGTTGGTAAGTTGGGGGCTTTAAGGACTAGACCAAATAATTTTATTTGAGTCTTATTTTGAACTTGGGGAGTGCTTCTACATTGCATAAACTCAGTCAATAAAGTAGGGAGTTACATGCTCTTTGGACAAAGCTTTGCCAAATATTCTACAATTACTATAGAAACATTCAAAATTTTCTAAATATCCAACAATCTGTGCATATTCTCAAACATATATCCCAATATAACAAAGTATCTTGTGACAATAACAAGACGATGAGCTAGTTGGTTTAGTACTCTCCTCTATACAGATAAAAGGGTTTTGCTGTTTCAACATAAGGTTAGCTAAGCGTATTGGCATAAAATATTTTTTCGCGGAATATGTCCGTGCAGCTACATTTACGTATGCACAAGAAGGCTATACAATATAATACAATTCTACAATCAAGAAAAAGAGAAGAGAAAAATCACAACGTGAAACCGCCAATCATTTTTGTAAAACCGGTGAAGATATGAAAGGAGTCATCTTCAGATTTATTTCACGTTGGGAAAGGATTATAGCGGTGAAAGATTGTAATGTACCTCATCCCCGGGATCAGCACCCGTGCGCTAAAAATATAATTCAGTAGAGCTGAAGACATTGGCACTCTGAAATTTTGCAGTATTATAATGGAAGCAGTAGTGTTGCTCTTGTAATCGTCACTATTGGAGTGTGAATGTGCATAACCGTGGCCCCAGACCGTAGTTGAAATTATAATCACTATATCTGCCACCTGTTATTATGTGTCAGATGGTTAATGATATAGCCACCTCGAAGACTTAAATTTCGCAACCAGCGAGTATTATAATGCTAAAATTAACCTTATGTCAAAGTCATAACCAAAAGAGCACTTAGATCGGGACCCATGTTACTCTTCTGGCATTTGGTGAAAGGCTTGATAGTCGTATTATTATTTGCTGCCCTATTGAAAAATGCCATGTTGCACTTTTTCCTGGAACCACAGAGACTTCACTGTGGAGCATTTTAAGATTAGTTAAAATTGTAGTTTAGTAGCTAATGCATATCTAATTTCGGTTGAAGGCGCCAGCCATGTTCTACGTTAGAAGCATTGGTTCAGTGAGGCTATTACTTGCCATCTATCTAGTGGTGTTTTACAATATTAAAAAGATAGCAAATGGGAACTGCATAGAAGAGACGAAAAAATAGAGCAGTGGTCCGCATATGCTACTCAGATTTGCAGTTCACTAACTGATAGAAGAAATAGCAAACGTTGCAAGCACTATTTCTAACTTTATCAAAAGTAAGCTTCGGCGATTATTCGCGATGAGCCATCCTGGGCTAACCAGCTATGTAATGATTCTCCCATCACCGAAATTGGTCTAGCAACGGTGTAACAAGAAATGTAGAAACAGAAAAAAAAAAGAAATGAAATTATACAGAATACAAAAGTTTAATTTTAACAATAGACAACATAAAAATAATCTGAAATAATTAGTGCATAATATATCGAAGTCAAATACTGGTATCAGGTTCCAACCTGAATTATAATTGTGTGCTGAAGATATGGCGAAACAAAAGAAAAGAACATGCTTCCCCTGGACATTTGCCGTTCTAATATAAACCCACCATGTCAGAATTTTACTCTTCAATTTGCCGATTAATTCTTGTATATATAGCTCGCGATTCCTTTTGCAAATTCTTGGTCCATGCCTGGCCGTAGTTTTCCAGCAAAGATCAATAACCCAGCATCGTCCTCGGCAGCTAAAGTCGTACCGCATAAAGCTGCTACTGCACACTTGCCAGGATCGACACTTGGAGACTACTGTAAATCATACAGTTCGTTCCCCTGGCCCACAAGAAATCACTACTTTTCAGGAACTTGTGGACGCAACGCCTACACGCTGCGTCCAACTACAGTGCACTACAAATTCTGCTATTCGGCAACACCCCAAAACGTCTCCACTGCCCACAACGTTTTCGTTACCGGTATTAAAGCTTATTTCTGGGTTAGTTCAATTTTTGAAGTGATTTTGTTAGGCACTCAGAAAAACACTAACCATAAAAATTTGGGCTCCGCGACTCACCAATAACAGATCCGCTGCCCATAAAAGCAATTGCACCCACTTCACGTGTTCCCCGAAGAGATCATCCTCTTCTTGCACCATGAACGAACCAGGCAAGAATATGGACGATCTAGCCTCGTTGTTTTTGCCGGATATTCTACATCCCATCCAGTCCAATTCCAATACTCCGGTCGCATCTGGAAACAACCACGGCAACAGCCTGCAGCAGCAGCAACTGCAGCAGCAGCAGCACCTGCAGCACCTGGCAGCCTCCGAGTCCACCGCCGTCAAGCAGGAGGAGTTTGACTCGCTCAGCGCCGACTTCAATCTTTTGCGCCGCGACAGCATCACCAGCCATTCCAACACTCCCCCCACATCCACCACCAACACGTCGTCCAACAACGCCACCAACTTCAGCGACTTTTTGCATAACAACAACTTCATCAACAACAGTGCCGGGAACCCCAACTTGCTCAGCCAGTCGTTCAATTCGCCGGTGCCGGCGCAGACGCTTTCCGGCAACAACCCGTCCGGCACCGGCCCGGAGCCGATGGACCAGACGCCGCAGAACGCGATGCTGCAGCTGCAGCTCGGAGGCGCGCATCTCCACCACTACCAGACCTTCATGCCGTACGAGCAGTCGGGCGGCATGATGCACCATTACCACCAGCAGCTCGTGTCGTCCATGTACGGGCCGCATTTCCAGGCCATCTACCAGGGCCAGCAGCAGCAGCAGACGCAGCCGCAGCCGCAGCCGTCTCTGCTGCAGACCCCGGGCCAGTACGGCATGCAGCAGAACCCCGGCACCCAGCCCATATACCAGCAGGGCCCCCTCAGCACGTCCGGGTCGTCCAACTTCCTCAGCAGTTATCCGTACGCCCGAACGCCCAGCACGGTGGACTGGTACGACGGGCTACTCGGAAACGGCAATGCCGCCAACAGCACCAACTTGTACAACCAGTCGGCGCAGTTCCCGCGGTCCAGTGACATCACCGGCTACAGCCAGACGTTTGACCAGCACCAGCAGCTGATGCAGACGCAGCAGGGCGCGTTTGGCGCTTCGCAATCCAGCGCGTCTGTGCAGCAGTCGCAGACGCAGCAGAGCCAGCAGGCCAGTAACGAACCTAACGAATCCAACGAAAACTCGCCGCAGTTGGCGCCCAAGAAGAAGAAGCTCAAGGCCAAGAAGATTAAAGATATCATCAGCTCCGAGTACCAGATTGATTACAAGCCCAGCAAGCTCCGGCAGTTGTTGGATTTCAAGCGCGTGGAGAACACCATGAAGAAGAAGGACTACAAGATTGTGGATAAGGACAACAACAACATCAACATCGACTTCAACGGGTTTTTGAACGGCCGCTTCATCACCAACGACAACGACAACATATACTACCTCTTGACCAAGAGAAAGAACGACGGGGAGCCGGACAAGCCCAACCCCACAGCGTCCACCATAAGGGAGGATCCCAAGGTGATATCGTGCTACCGGAGAAACTACATTCTGATCGCCATCAACATGAACATCAGTGGATTCAAGAACTCGGTGTCCAAGTTGTTGAAGTTGCAGACCAGCGAGTATGGCTACACCATCACACGTGTGATCAAGTACTTCAAGATCGAGATCTCGGCCAACATCTCCAGTAAGGGCAACGTTCCCATATTCATCAAGGGTAAGAAGGTCAAGGATAAGAAGACTGCCAGCCAGCCGCCAGCCAGCGCGGGAGGAGCAAACTCGTACGAGTTCAAGGACGACATTGTGCAGCCCAACTACATCAACTCACGTGAGCACATCATTATATTGAACGACGAAACTGCCATTGAAAACGGCCAGATCGACAACTACTACATTGTCAAGAAGATCCAGTTCAAGAACGCCACCCCCAACAACGGGAACTTGACATTCCAGAACTACTACCATTTCAAGGTCAAGTTCAGCTGCGTGGTGGCGGATTTGTACTATGACGATTACGTTGACGACGAATTGAACAACGGATTGAACGGAAATACGGGTCAAGGTGCTGCGGGCAATGCCGGAGTAGGCGATAACAACGAAATTACCCTATTTGAGCTTGTGAGTGAGCCCATCACCGTCAGAGGTAGAAACCCCAGTTTCTATGCCGAAAGGAAGGACGTCAGCATCAAGGGCAGGTCCAGCAGCTCCAAAAAGTCGTTTAAACGCGCAGGAAAGTCGGGCTTGTCGCATAACAACGATGACGATGACGACGACTATGACTATCATGGCGATGACGTAAAGGACAACGATAACGACGGCGACGGCGATGACGATGAAGATGAAGAAGACGAAGACGAAGACCAAGCCGGGGCTGCGATCAGAGACAATTCAGCAAACTCGTCTTCCGCAGAAGATGACTCGCACAATGACAGGAGCCGTAAGAGTGAACAGACGCATAGCGGTGACGACCAGCAGGGAGGCGGCCAAAACATTCAGAACGCTAACGGACCACCCAACCATCCTATATCGCCCCTCGCATACACGTCCACGCAATCGGCCATCGATTTAAAGTCGGTCAACCGCTACAAGTACTTCCCCATCTCCAACGTGTACTACTTGCCGCCCATTAACGTGGTTTACTTCCCGCACAGAGCACATCAGTATCAGCAGGGACAGGTGGAAGATGTCACGACGCAAGAGGAGGAGGCTGTCAACAACGAGAGGAGAAAGAGCTCGAACGTGTACTTCAAATAAGATGCTTTTCAGATGTAATCTATATGCAGATGTATAGCTCCATTGCAGTGTGCAGAATGTAACTTTATTTAACTTTGTTGCGTAGTACATGCTGGGATAACAGTGTACTACTTACTGTTCACAATCCAGACAGCACATGTCTGTACAACCACCCACTTACTCTACACTGGACAAATTCGCTTTTAAGCTCTTATTTCAATATACATAAACAATGGAAATGACTATACATCTACTCTTTGATCAAGATGGAGGCAGCACCCATACCGGTACCGATACACATGGAGGTCAAACCGAATTCGCCCTTCTTCAACAATCTCAAGATAGTGGCGTACTGTCTGGCGCCGGTAGCACCCAATGGGTGACCAAGAGCAATGGCACCACCGTTGATGTTCAACTTGGATTGTGGCACGTTGATGGCAACAGCAGAATAAAGACATTGACCAGCAAAAGCTTCATTGATTTCAAACACGGAAATGTCGTCGATAGACAAACCAGCCTTCTTCAAAGCGGTTGGGATGGCCACGGCGGGACCAACACCCATGATTTCGGGAGGAACACCAACGGCAGAACACAAAACGTACTTACCCTCAATCTTGTAGCCGTGCTTTTCGGCCAACGATCTTCTCATCAACAACACAGCCGCAGCACCGTCGGAAATCTGGGAAGCGTTACCGGCGTGGGTGGTTCCGTCCGGCTTGAAGGCTGGCTTCAACTTGGCCAAAGACTCGGCAGTAACGCCCTTTCTTGGACCCTCGTCAGTGTCAACAATCACCTTTCTGTAGGTGAGGTTGTCTTCGTCCTCGCCCTCGGCAATCATGGACTCTATGGGCAAGATTTCGTCCTTGAACAAGCCCTCGGAAACGGCCTTTTCGGCCTTTCTGTACGATTCAGCCGCGAAAACGTCCTGGTCCACTCTGGACACATTGTACTTCTCAGCCACGTTTTCGTTGGTGATACCCATAGGAATCATACACTTCTCAAACTCGGGGTTTTCCAGCATGTGCACGTCCACCTTGGGAATGGATTGGGCACCGTAGTTGCCCGACATGGATTCCACACCGGCAGCAATACCACAGTCGATTTCACCAACCTTGATCTTGTTGGCAATCTCGGAAACAGCCATCAAACCAGACGAACACTGTCTGTTGAGGGCAATGAAACCAGCAGTGTTGGGGATACCGGCGGCCAACGAAGCAGCTCTGTGTTCGGTGGCACCGGCAGCCTTGTTCAACACGTTACCGACAGCAACATCTTCAATCAAGTTGACATCAACACCAACCTTCTTGATAAAGGCTTCCAAGAGCTTGGTCAAAATGTAGTCGGAACCAACATCCTTGAAGCCACCCTTGAACCCTTTGGTCTGGGCCGTTCTGTAGGCAGCAACAATGACAACATCATCGGGGTTCTTTTGCAAGAGAGCTTGCTTGGCGGAGGGCGACAACTGGCCGCTTAATTGGTTGAGTCTGTCCATGGTGTGTTACTGTAAAATCTCTGTGTGTGAGTGCAGAACAAGCAAGCTGGAAATGCAAAACCTGGAGAAATCGCTGATAATTTATATGGCAAATTCCATGGCCTGTGAAATCATTTCCAGTGATGTTCTCTCCGCAAAATTCAAAATCCGAGGCAGCATTTTATTTTTTACGATAATCTGTGATACCGAGGTCGAGGGCGCATTATCCATAATATCATCGGATTATGAGTCGGTTATTACTGAAACCGGGGCCGCGCGTCACGTGCGCGTCACGTGCCGAGCGTTTGGCCCTGCCCCGCCACTCGGTGACCGGAATTCCATGGGACCGCTCGGATTAGGGTCACCGACTAGCGCGGCGGCGCTACCAGGCCGCATATCCGCTTATCGCGTTTAAGCTGCCGGTCCAACTCAATGTCCACGCTTCAGGATGGCGATGTGCAAGCGCCACGGTGACACGTCGTAGCACTTGCTTCCGGGCACACCCATCCGCGTCAGCTATGGTAGCTTGCGTCGCACTGTCGTTGCCGCTGTGTTCAAGAGGGGATGTGTCTATAACGAGTCTGGTTGCATTCAAACCGGATTTAGTCTTCCGCTGCCCGCGCTTACAAATCCGTAATTGAAAATTTGATTTCAGGACCGGAAGACAAATTTGCAATCGTTGTTAGTATTACTAATTCTGGTCTTGTAGGCGATCATGAGGGCGTGTGGTAGGGTCCCGGTGAATGGAGCGCGGAGTCTTTTTAAGAATAATGGCTGCGAGTCGTTGGCTAATCACGGTGGCTTATTATCGGGTCATCTAACCAGAATAGACTATATGTTTGTAGGGTCGTAAAGCGAAATAAGTATTATCTCACTATATGACAGGATCGTAGAAAAGCATACCCTGGGTTCAAGTAATCTATGGTCACCCGTTTGCCCTCTTTGAGCATTTGGAACACATGCACCAATTGTCAGTGATCCAGCTAGAATTTGTCCGGTGGTGACATCAGTGAAAGCTGGACGTGTATGATGCTTTTACTACCTGATTGGTCATCCACGGCAATCGCAATGATTCCAATTTTCATTTGACCCCGGCTTTTTGCAACTGAGTCACTTGTGATCCTGTGCCTGTAACTTTATTCCATCAATTTTCCGCATCCATCCAGGTTGCAACAGGTTCAGAGTTGCATAAAGCTTCCCTTGATAATATTTCCCCGTAATTAGTTCATCACGCTGAGAGTCTTGATCATACCGCAATCAAAGATAATGCGCTATTATTAGTACACGTATAATTATAATCAAAACAACAAACTACATAAAACGAAAGTATCATCTCTCGAATGAAAAAATACCGATAAACGGCTCAATGTGATCAGGTCTACCTTCTGGGCATTTACCTCTGAATACTAGAGTGGGAACTTCTTCCTCTTCGTATTTGTCCTCTTCCTTTTCGTCGTCTGCATCGTCATTTTGATCTTCATTCTCTTCCTCTTCAGCATCGTCGTCAGCTTCGTCTTCTTCATCTTCAGCGTCCCCCTTTTCTAAAATGTCTCCTTTACTTCCTTTAGCATTATCATTGTCATCTTTACCACGCCTGGATGTTTTCTTTTTGCCATTGCTCAGTTTATCCTTTCCTTTGGTGCCCTTGGACTTGGATTTGCTGTCTTTCTTCTTCAATGTAAATATTTTAGTAAAGTCGATTCTGAGCATTCCTTCGTCGTCAACTATAACGTATAATTTGTACTTCTGATCAATAAAATCGTTAGAATCGTTGTAGTGTATCAATCCTTTGGTAGATCCTGTGATCAATCCCATAGTTGAACCGATTCCCATGATATTGGTACCATTGATTCTAATATATAATCCACTCAACCCGAATGGGGAACAATGGATCTCCAAATCACATTCATTGGCATAGCTGAAGGAGATTTGTTGCGATACATCATCGCCTGAAGTTGTTGTACTTATGGACGACATCGTTACAGCAATCTATTTGTGAAAACTAGCAATTATGGATTGAAGCCAACCTTTTATTAGTACTAACACTCTTAGGAGAACTGAGGTCAGATAGAATATTGGAAATGGGTTGATATATCTGAGATGCGCTTCGTCCGGTAGTCCTTGGAAACGTATTCGACAGAACTTATTGTGATACAGTTCGATATACAGATACTTGATCTTGTAATATATCGATGACACACCTGCCTTATCTATGATTACAGGTAAGATTTGTTTTGAATTAAATAATCTGAGTATAATACAGTGGTAGTGTAATATTTTTAGTTTTTTAGAGATTTACGAAAAACAACTTCGGGATAAGAGCGCATCTTTGTTAATGACAGATTTTACACTATATAGTTGTGAGTTGCAGCTGCAATTTTTCTAGATCAAGTTTCCATTGGTTGAATTCAGGTGCTGGAAGGCAGAATTTGTCCATGTAGACGCTTAGCCAATTTAAAGTCATTAGCAAAAGATTGCCATTTGTCACAGCTGAAAATTCAAAATTAAGAACATTTTGATTAAAATTCTTCTCAAGCAGTTTGTAGTTCTTTGTAAGCTCAAAGAGTGACCTCTGATCTTTGTTCTTCTCATATTTTAATATCAAGTTTGTGTTGAAGTTGTTCAAAACCGTGATATTGAAATTGGACTGAGGGTAATTTATAGGGATCTTAATCATAACATCAAGTGATCTATTCAACTGCCATAAATGAGGAACGGTTTCTTTCAGGTTAGGAATTGGTAAGCTGATCTTGTAATGAGTCTCCTGTTTCGTGGACTTAAATAACTTGGCTACTTCTCCTAATTTGTCGAGTAGTTGATTGATCAGATTATTTCTCGCATCAATCAACTTAGAACTTATGTTAGTTATGTCTATAATAGGCTCCTGTTTGATTTGCTCCACAGGTACCTCGTTTTGCGGTTGCGATTTATTTACTTTCCTGCCCACTGGTTTGATGAACTTAAAGGTTTCTCGCTTTTCTTGCTTCAAAAACAACTCTAAGTACTTGTCTAGAGTCAATATTATGGATAATAGTCCCAGTCCGCTGACTAGCTCCATTTCGTCGTCGGTCGCGGTTGCATTTTGAGCCAAATTCACTATTCTTTTGAACCCAAGTTCAATGTTAACCGCAAATCCTCTAGGAATCTCGTCGTTCAATACCACAATAGATGGTTTGTCATTGGGATATTTTGGCGGTATACTAAGATTGATTTTTAATCTATCCAAATCAAATGGGAACTCCGGATCGGAAGGTTTAATCATAAATGATAGGTAAATTATGGAATCGGCATTATGTCTAATAAATTCTAGCAAGTACTTCTGTAAAAATGACAATCTTGCGTAGTTCCTATACTGTTTGAAATACTCTGGTTGTTGCAGTTCTTTCTCTTTAATGCTGTCTATATGCTTTTTGACGGAAATCCCATTGATTGTAATTGGTTTGAAAGTCCTTATCAATTTGGATATCTGCAAAAACTTATGATCTTGGGTGGGTTCTTCAACTGGTGTATTGGATCTTGATCTCGGGTTTCCTACTCTTTTCCTGCTATTATCGTTGTTATTGGTTCCTTTGTGGGTTCTTCGGTTAGGGAAGTGTTTCCTAGAATCAGAACTTTGCAGTTGAATATTGACATTTACGTTCTCCGTCATATTGTGCTTGGTTCCAGCAAGACAGGATAATTTCTTCCACATCAAGATGGTTTTTCTCTGGTATTTTTTTCGTCTTCAGTCATATTAGTCACATCAGCAAAAGCAAACCATACTATACAAATTTAAAGTTGTAAACATGATATGGTAATTATATAGCAAACTTGCAATATATTAATTGATTTCAATTGTTTTAAGTTTAAGGGAATTTAACTAAAAGCTTGGTCCGATAAATATAGTTACAGTACAGTACACACTAGCTTATTGGAAGTTTTATGTGAAAAAGCTGAAAAATGCCTGCTGGCAAAATAGTATTCTGAATATAACTGTTCAACTAACAACAGTCATCAGCGAAGGTTAATTCGTAGTTTATCCCTTAACTTTTCAAAGATCTTTTGATAAATGTAAAGTAAGCCCATGAACATCAAAATCCAATATGAAAGTGGTGTCTACAAAATCTTGCAAGTATGCATTTAGTATCAGCACTTATTTAGTCTGCATGAATTGTCACAAACAAAACATATAACTAATTAATAAACTCAAAAAGACTAGGTGTCAATATAGAGGCGAGTATATTGAAGTAGAGGCCAGGAAAATAACAGCAACCAGTTAATGCTTTCTGTCCAGTTAAGAGTAAAACATCAAATTCTTTCGGGAATTTTTTTCGTATTTAGATACAGTCCGGTACAACCTTTAATGTTAGGAGTGGCATAGCATGTGGCACAAGCTCAAGGGAAGTAGCCTTAACTGATTTATCAGAATTTTCAAATCTTTTAGATTTGTGCCATCTTTTCAAAGGTCACGGCACGTGACTTTTTATAATTTGCAATCGCACTTTTGTGTCATGAATGATAATAACTGTGGAGTCAAACAAAGGTATTGAAAAAAGTACAATCTAAGGAATCTATATTTAAGAGTCTCTAATCACTCTTCTTAATCCAGAATGCTGATAGTACTGGTGCAAATATCGCCAATGGAAAAAAATGAGCCTAGTACAAAAGCTGTTCGTGCTAGTGTTGCTTGCAACTTGTGTCGCGATAGTAAGTTAAAATGTCTAAATAATAACGATAATACAAAATGTCAAAGATGTTCATTACTAGATCTAGAATGTTCATATACTCTAAAGAAATCCCAATTGAAAAAAAGAAAACTATCCAAACACTACATAAACTCACCTATCTCGCCTGATACATTAGCAAAATCCCCCATAAAGGCTCCCGGTTTAAATTTAAAAGCTCCCATATTAACTGTTAGCGAAAGTAAAGATAACGTAAATTCCATCGATGACACCCTCCAAACCAACTTGTCGAAAATTCAAACCAAACCATATCAGTCAATAGTGCTACCGGATAAAACTACCATTCTACAAGTAGCAGAAATTTACTTTGAAAATCAATACAAAGGTATATTTCCTCATTTACACAAACCGTCAATAATATCGTTCATCAGATCTGCAGAATTTAATCCAAAAACATACATAACCGATTACTATAATGACAAATTTGATACTTGTTATACTTCTTCTTTGAAATACCCTGATCCAATTATCTTATTATCCATTTTGGCATTGTGTGCAAGGCTACATCCGGATATGCCCAAAATGTATGGAGACTTCTCTGAAGATAATTCTCCCCAACTATTCACACCAAATCTTTCTAACATCAGAAATCAGAATCCCATTGATAACGATAATGATAATGCTGCATCTAACGCTTCTAATTACTTCGGTTGGCACGCTAGAAATATTCTAAAAGAGGTGTTTGATAGTCCCACTATTCAGAGAGTTCAGGCATTAACTATTTTAAGTAGTCATGAATGGGGAGAAGGCTGTAGTTCCAGAAGTTATCTTTATGTTGGTATTGCAGCAAGAATGGTCTTCTTACTAGGTCTAGGTAAAGAGAGCGGTTTATACAGCAAAGAAGATGAAGATAAAAGATTAGATGAAGCTACAAAATTCATATGCATTGAAAGCAAAAGGAGGACTATGTGGGCAGTCTATATGATGGATAGATGTAATTCTTCGGGCAGAAATCGTCATTCTTGTGTTAGATTGGATGACATAAAAGTAAAACTACCTTCTACGGAAAAAGATTTCATTTTCGGCAATTATAGACAGAATTCTTTGACCTTTGAAGAAGCAAACAGATATATTCATGATCCAACAAAAAGACATTTACTTAATGAAACCTCTTGCTTTGGATTTTTAATTATTCTTTTTGAAACTTGGGCAAAAATTGCTAAATGGTGTGGCGAGACAGGAGGCAAGTTGGAAAAAAAATTACCATGGGAAAAAGATTCTCCCTATTATACTTTGTCAAAGGAGTTAAATATTTTTAAGGAAAGTTTGCCAATTCATTTACAATTTAATCATTTTAATTTGGAGGCTCATATTGCAGATGGTTCTGCTGCTGATTACAGCTATTTCCACGGTCTCTTCTTTTTATGCAGGATCTTTCTTAACAGAGAGTATTTCTTCTGCAATCCTGATTCATTCCCCGATGATTGGTGGGAAACAGAGACTAGAGTGCTTTTGGAAACATTAGATAACCTCACACATATTACCAGAATTTTGAAGCCAATAAATATGATGGTAATTGCTCCTTTCACAGGTTTTCAAGTTTTTACTGTGGCCGCAACCAGTTTGTACTTCGATGCATTTCCTAAAAAGTTCTTATTCCAAAACTATCCTTTGAAGAAACCTGAGTCAGAAGATAAACTAATATATGAGGTTGAGAAACTCAAAACTAAATACAGGCATTTAGCACAAGAAACATTGGAGTATTTAATTACGTGGAGAAAAGTTTGGGGGTTAGGAAATGGTTGGTACACAACAAGCTTGAAGTTGCAAAAAATGTTTGCGACGGTTGCGAAAGATAACTCATCAGCTGTTCAAGATGACGAAACATTGCGTCATTCCATGCACGATTACGGCAATGGAAAAGTTGGGGAGGTATTCAAACCAGAATATGTAAGAGATAGAAAAGACATGAATATCCTGAGTTTATTGGTGTCTGATTACAACAAAGACTCACCAAAACTTTATACCAGAAACACGCCGATTGGATACGATCATGAACCTGTTGAAGATATAGTAACGGCCAGTACAGTAGGATCTCCATCACTAGATTTCATTAACAATTTTGACTTATCCAATATATTTCCAGGTTGGAGTGATGCAACAAAAATATAGATTAATATATAATAAACGCTGCAGATAGAAGTTATATACGATAATAAATAGCAGTTTAATAAATAGTTAATTAATTAATTAAAATCTCTAACGATTTGGCTTAGAGTGTAAAATGTCCCTTAGAAGACACAATATAAAAGCAAGAGCACAACATGAACTGAAGAATATTTGTGCCATTCTAATAGCAGAATCATAATCTTTTAGAACAATTTTCTGAATTTCAGGAGAAAGGTTATAAATTGCATTTGTCGATTTCGAAATTGAATTTACGATCTTGTTTATTTGTTTCTCTTTCAAATTCGTTAAATTATTCAAATCCTCAATGAGCTGATGTTTCAAATAAGCCTGAACTATGACAGAAACACTAGTGACTCCAAAAACACCACCAATACTTCTCAGCAAATAAATAGTAGAAGTCGAAGTTGCCTGGTGTTCAGCTCCATAAGCAAATATAAATGTGAATAACGAACTAGGATAGGCCATTCCTTGTCCTAAGTTTGATGGCATTAGAAGGAAACTTAAAAACCAGCTCGAAATTTGGGGAGTAACCAATAATGAAAGAAAATTTCCTGTTGCCATGATAAATGTTCCTGAATATACCAAGACTTTTAATACTCCATATTTGTTCATCATGACTCCAGTGATAACTCCACCCACAGGAGTGGCCAAAGAAGGAATAGCTAATCTCAAGCCGGCCTTTGCGGTGGAATCACCCAAGACTACCTGAAATAGTAACGGTAAAGCGAAAAGATAAGCATAGGAACTTAATCCAAGTAGAAAGTTTTGGCCTAATAGCAAGACTGTGAACAGACTCTTGAATCTTGTGACAGGTATAATTGGGTTAGCTTTCGTATGAGTCTCTATGTATATGAAACAAACCAAAAAAGATATTCCCAATATTGCTAGCAATATTAATCTATAATCCAGCCAAGCAAGCTCATTCCCACCCATAGTCAAAACAAACAACTGGCAAGTCAATGACAAGACTAGCAAAATTGAACCTTTATAATCTATCTTTTGTAAGATGACAGACATGAAGCTATGATTTGTTTCATCGAAACCTGGTTGATTTCTAATATACTTATATCCAACATAAACTGCAAAACTTGAAGGAGGAATTTGTAACATGAAACACCATCTCCAACCAACTTGCGAAGCAATAACACCACCAAATGAAGCTCCACAAACTGCACCAAATCCTAAGAGAAGGTTTTGAACAGCCTGGAATAAACCTCTCTTTCTTGGGGTTATAACATCAGAATTAACAATAGTCGATAATGTAATCAAGCCGCCACCACCAATACCAGTTAATGCTCTCAGCAAATTAAGAATTGTAATATTTGGAGCTAGAGAACATCCAAAACAACCCAATGCAAAAGTTCCCGATGCAAAAAAGCAACACTTCCTTCTTCCAATAACATCCGAAAAAGACCCATAAAGAGGTTGAAATGCAGTCGAAGTGATGAGGTATGAAGTAGTAATCCAAGAAGCTAAGTTTGCTGCTCTAAATTCATTTCCTATTACAGTGTAGGTAGAAGCAGTTACCGTGCTATCAAATCCCAGCAAAAAAACATTGGTTAACAATGTGACTTCAATCCAAAGAAAGTTTGGAACACTTGAAAAGTTTTCCTCTGCCAGGTCTTTAGGAATGAGTTCTATATCACCATTACTATCAACTGCATCTTGATTTGACCCATAATCAGAAAATCTAGATTCAGTTTCTATATCGGCTTCCCTGATGAGAACAGTAGTTTCTGTATCCTTCGTAAAATCCGCCATGGACCAAAACTACCTTATTCTAAAACAATTTGAAGCAGTTAGTAGAAAAGGGATAGTTAACAACAAAAACAAAAATAAAAAGTTGAAGAGGTATAAAGATATTCTCTTTTTTTTTTGTTTCCTGATGCCTGTTGTAAGGGTCAAGCGATTAATTTAAATAAAATTAAAGCTGTGGCTATTGCAAATTCACAATAACGAGAAGCTTAAATTTTGAATTACTCCTAGTGAGTATGTATTCTAAATAGAACTAGTCAAGAAACTATAAGAACATAAGGAAGAGAAGGTGTTGAATAAATATTGAAGAGTCTAGTTCTTAAATTTATTCGTTCACAGGATTTAAGGTTGTATTATGACAAGCAAAATATTAAAGGGTAAAAAATTGTATTATCTTCATACTCGCGCAGAAGGAGGAATATGTATGTTAAAGTCGTTATTTATCTAAATTCACTCCTGAACCGAAAATTATAATCTAACTAAGTAAATGCCAAATTTATTATTATGTATATATTTCTTTAGTTAGTTGGTTTTACATGCTTTTAGCTATCTAAGAAACACATATTTTAAAATCTGTATGCATTAAATCCGTCGTTAAATTAGGCATATGTTTAAATGCAGGATGCATTGAAAATTGGCTTTCTGCTTTTTGCCGTTTTGTCGCTTAAATATTCCTTTTATTTTTGAACCCTATTAACTAATATAAGAATTTTCTACCAAATGAAAAGTCCCACAATGAGGTAGAACATACATGATGCCAAACTAAATGAGAGAACAGTTGACCCATTACTAGAAGCTTCAAATGATGCGACAATCGAACTGCTTGTAGTGCTTGAACTCGTTGAAGTAGAGACAGGTGCTGTTGTTGAGACAGTTTTAAGCAACGCATCATTAATTGCATATACAGCAGCTCTATTCTTACTTCCAGAATATGCGTCAGTATCGTTATACACAGTGGAATATGTGAGAATTGTTCCTGACCTAGTCGAGGTTGAGCTGCTAATAGCATTTAAGGTTGTTGACTTTAGTTGTGCTGATGTGCTTGAAGCAACGGTACTGCTCAAGTTTTGATACACCTTACTACTTGATGCAACATATTCTGAAGTTGCAATAATTGGGCCAGTAGGTATTGGGTCGATATTTATTGGGTCTGCTTCGAATGTAATTGGGTCCGCTCCAATAGTAGTTGAATCAGTGACTAAATCGTTAACAGTTGTCGTAATAGTCTCCGTTACAAGTGGGTCTGTAACAGTCGTATTGGAGTACTGGCCAAACATGACATTATTTGCGTTGATATTGGAATAGGTACCAACAGTACTATATATAGTTTTGGTAACAGTATAAGTAGTTGTTTCTTGATCCTCACCAGTAGTACTGGAGTCACCAAATGGTTCTTCGTAGGTTGCCACAGGAGCCGCAGTAACTTCATTGTCACTATTAATAATTGTTGATTCTGTTACCTGCGTGCTGGAAAAGTATTTTGTATACGTTAAATTCAATGAACTGACAACATTATAACCCGCTGGAACAGCTTGTGTAGCGCAGGCATTGTTATAACAACTGGTAACGGTTAAAATTTTAGTGTTTAGGTCATCAACAGCAGAAGTCTTCAAAACTACTTCATTGTTGACAGGATCTAAGGCAGCAGATGTTGAAAGCCAGGTACTTGAAGATGATGATGATACACTAGCCTCATTCAGTGGACTGCTAGTGGTACTGCTAGGATCTTCTGGTGTTGCCTCAAAATTAAGCAAAAGTGATTTTATAGACTGAAGGTAGCTCTGAGAATCTATAATGTTTGATGACGCAGTCGATACATCCCATAAAGAGATACCGCCAAATGAAGAATCAGATATAATGCTGTTGATAGCGGTAGTCACCGTTAAAATGTCAACATAACCAGAACCAGCAGAGAGTTCTGACCCCGGCAATCCAAGAAAGAGCTTGATATTCTTATTTGGAGAAACAGTTGAAGCAAATGTCTCCCAAGTATCAAAATTGAATTGATCTCCTGACAATGAGCAATAATTATTGTAAAATTGAATAAAAGCAAAGTCGACTTCAGATTGAGATAACAAATCACCAACTGATTGATCTGGATAAGGGCACTGAGGTGCTGCTGAAATATAGTAAGTTTTGGTAGAATCGCTATTAAATAGGGTTCTTAACTGATTTACAAGAGCAACGTAACCAATTTGATTATCATTTTCAATATCAAAATCAAAACCATCGACAACCGCATTGTCGAAGGGTCTTTCAGGGTCTGTGCCGCCTCCAAATTTATTCCACAAAGTAGTTGCAAATGTTTGTGCTTCAGAATCAGAAGAAAACCCATACGTGCCCACCGAACCACCTAGCGAAAGAAGAACCTTGATTCCTGCTTGCTGGCATGTTTGAATATCTTGTCCGATCTGGGAACAGTGTAATAAACCATCCGAAAATGATTCTGAACATTGGTTACCGAAATTTAATTCTAAATTAGGGAAACCATTTAAGAATGACAAAATGATAATGTCTACCTCAGAAGTGCAGTAAGAAGCAAGTGTACCCTGTCCAGCGCCTTGTCCCCAGTAGGCTACCACATTCGATTTGGAATCGACGTTAAAAGAAATTACTGTTCCAATAAAGATGCTTGAAGCTATTAGAAATGATTTAAAAGGAGTGTGTAGCATAGTCAGTATTTTGAGGTTGAAGGATTGACTTTAGTTAGTTGACCAATGCTGTTGGTGGCTGCCGTTCTTGGGGAATAAGGTGCTATGGAGCTAGTCAGTGTTTAGGGAGCGTCGAATAATCATTGTGAACTTGGGAGTTAAAGCTGAATATATAGATGGTATGGGCAAAAGCTGATTTAGAAAAGGGATGAAACATTTATGAAGGTTGCGAGGCAAACTTTAGTATCAGACTTGTTTCCAAGTCAAGTTTATCCGATATGGCTATTTAATTGATTTTCAATTATATATTACTTTCCTAAATGCATAGAAATGTATTAAATTAAGCACACTAAAAACACCCCTGCTTTAGGAGTCAAAACAATAACCTTAGCTTTTGTTTACATTGTTTACATGAGTAACGTTTGTGTCGCGCTTTTTAAAAAGCTCGTGTTTTTCACAGCAATTACTGATGCTTTTAGATACGCGAAAAAATAAAAGTTGCGAGGCAGGCTGCTAAATAAAAATGATCTCGCTTTATTTCTATTTATGGACAAATATTCGTATATTAAAATTAGCATAATTAACAGCGTTTGGGGCACTATATGTAAGTGGAAGTTCTTTAAGTAAATCTTACAACAACATTAAAAAGATTAAGTAAAGTGATACTCCAACTGAAGCAGTATTGGCAATGTTACTAGTACTTCCAGGAGTAGCAGAAGTAGACAGACCAGTGCTAGACGTAGAATGAGTGGAAGTAGTTTTAGATTCAGATGGGGAGTTGGACGTAGAAGAAGCTTCTGTAGATGTCTTGGATGTTGCAGCACCTGGGCTTGGACCTGAACCCGATGCACTCGTTTCTTCGCTGCTTCCACGGGTCTGTGAAGTAGTTGTTGCAAAATTTGATGCAGTACTTGTATTAGAATTGGATTCAGTATCTGTGTCAAAATCTGTTTCTGTACCAGTATCGAAGTCTGTTTCTGTTCCGAAGTCAGATATATCTGTTAAAGAACCAAAACCGCCAAATGGTGCTGCACCAATTCCCGTGCCATAACCACCATTATCTGAATAATAGGTATAGTATGATTCATATAAAGCAGCATACAGACAGTAGTCTGAATGCAAGGAATCTGGAGATAATGTAGTGACATCATCTTGATAACACTCACAACCGGCTAAATTTTTCCAAAAACTATCATCACTAATATTGCAAACACAGTTTAAATAGTTATCATCAGTCTCGTCATTATCAGTTGAACAGTGGCTATCAAGATATTTCGCGGCATTGTAACAATCATTAGAGCAACCATCCATATTAGCTCTCTTGAAGAGGTAAATAGCATTTCCAGTTGCCATCGAGGAAACTAGGCTTGCCAAAAAGCCCATAGGAAGTATATAGCTGAATTTCATTGGTAAGAGTTTGTTGGGAATATATTGAGTACACAAGGTCAAAACGATAAAAATAAACTGCGATATTTGGATCAGTCTTTATAGTTGCATCCAAGTTTTGCAATTTATACATAAGGGGGGATTATAGGTTACATCTCTGAAAGAATTAATTTCAATATCCTAGCAGTTAGTAATAATCAACATTGACGAATGAAAATTAGCTTTCCAATGAAGAATTAGAGTACGGCATCATCCAGTTATGGTCTTTACAATAAAGGGAGGGGTTTTAGATGTAAATTAAGGTTTAGAAAATACGAAAAGAGCCGTCCCAACTAATGAAAAGGAGAACTAGTAATCGGACGATGTGGTGCTTCTAAATTTTACGAATTTAATATCGTAAGTTGGATAATTCATTAAAAATCTTCAAAAAGCGTTGTCTTCTGTAGTACAACGGTACAATTATGATTTTGGAATAAACTATGCCCTAAGATAATAATTCTACTTCAATGGATAGGCTAACAAATACTGAGCAAAGAAGTAATCGACTTCTTAACGTGTGTCATGCGATCATTTATCATCTAATCTCAACTGACCACATGTATAAGCCCCTTAATATTATTCTTCGGTGAGAATTTTGCATATTCAAGCAAATCGATGCCAAGTAATTTTTCGTTTTCAGTTAAAAATAACTTTATTTATTCGAGACCCGTTGTTTTGAATAGAAATTTTTCAGAAATTAGCATCGAAGTCACAAAAATACGGTTAGGCTATTAATATGCATGCATATACCGACCCCAAAAATCAAATAACATACTAAATACTAAACATACTCAGTCTGCCGTAAACTTTGCTATGCTTATGCTCATTTGAAACAGTACACATGAATTTATTCTAGACAAAGATTCGTATTCATCACTTGTGAAGGATAATCAGACTGATCCAAACGGAGATTTCATCTTCATAAAGCCGCTTCAGAAAGGAGTAAACACGTGATCCGGTTTGTACACGACCATATCCCGATAAGGAATAAAACAGAGCAAAGGAAAAGAAGTATGGAGTACATCCCCTCCTTATCGTAGTCATTTGAAGTGACCTCTCCACATTAGCGATTACGGCTATAATCACGGTCCATAATTACTGTTATTATTATAACGTCATTGTTAGTCATTCCTTGTCGATTTTTTGCACACAGCTCCTGCAACATTTGTGGAGGTTCCAAAATCGTTTAGTCTTTGTCTGCAACACGCTACAGTCTTATTAATTCTGGTGTGTATTGACAGCTTATTAATATTTTAATTATAGATAAACTTGATTCAGCTTTCCTAAATATGATAAAAGAGAAGAGAGAGATAGGTGCATCACCATTTGCAATCAGCCATTATCATAGCAGCCACAATGATAATATTCACAGACTGGCAACGACACGCAACTCAACACCACATCCGACGTATCCCGAGCCTCAAACTATTACAGCTGTAGAGATTAATCCAACTAAAGGAGATGCAGAATCAGAAGAGAGTGATAATCTGTTGAATTGTCGTGATTCTACATGTCAAAGGACAGACAATGCTTTGAAGTTATATGATGAATCTAACAAATTTTATAATTACAATCGTCATCATCCGTCAGTGAGTAATGGCTATTCTTTGCGTAAGTTGTTGAGCTCCCATCTGTCAATTTACAATGCATTGACAAACCCAGACCTAGATGTATCACCTTTAGTAGGACGTGATACCCTTACTCCGCGTTTGACGCCAGAATTTATGATGGATCCTACATTCTCGCTTACATCGTGGCAATCGATCGATAATTCTAAGATTGCCTCTCCAAGAGTCTTATCAGATGACGACAATATAAATAACAATATGTTGGCTAATGTCAATGAGAAGATACCACCTACTTCTTCTATATTATCGGTTACCACTACAAATGAATCTAATCATCATAACGGTACCGTTGATTCGACAGTTTTGATTCCATCTCCAAAGCCATCAAATGTAATGGTGTTTGAAACAGACGAGGAAGATGGTGGTGCCGTCAATAATGATTTGGAGAACGCGGATTTTATCCGGAACCCTGATTCTTTCATCATGCCGAAGATTTCGTTGTCAGAGAATGCAAATGATGAAAAGCTATTCCCTGGTTTCGATGAATCCAATTCAAACCAACCCCTTAGAGTTGTAATTCTTAGTTGTCAAGATTCATATGCATCAGAAGCTGAACATTTGTTAAAAAGTGTCCAAAAAGATTTGGCGGCATTCGTTATCAATGCTCATCACGTGAACATTAATAACGTTACGGCTAGCTCATTTCTGAAATTCGATAGGTCAATAGTTAAAAATTGTGATTTGATATTTATCGTTAATGATGGTTCAGCAAGATTTTTGGAGTATTTGATTGAGATATTTGGAAAGCCTTCAACGGCAGAAATTGAATTTCCGAAGTTAACCATCATCAATATGATAACTGTTAACTACTTCATTAACCTATTTGAATTGATCAATTTCTTAAAACCTTATCAAATTTGGAAGGCTTCTTCATTGAAGCAAAAGAACTTGGTCAATAAATTTAAAGATTACATTTCGTTGGAAAGCAGTCCGTGCAGCAAAGTTTCTTTAAAGAACAAAAATTTGAGTTTAGCAAAATTTAGGATACTTGATGATAATGACAGATCCAGTACTATGTATTCAAGTTTAATATCGTCGAGAAAGAGAGACTATAAGAATATTGAAAAGCAATTTAAATCTGAACTACAAGGATCTATGAGTTTGAGCGATCCGTTGCAGATAACTTCAAGCTTTCCGCATTTAAGCATTTTTCAAGCAATATTGAAGAAAGTTTTTAAATCGACACGAATAGTTGAAGTATCTCCCAATGCTTCAACTTCTGCTGTTAACAAAACATCGAAATTCTGGCTAATTTGCAGTTTTAGTGTTGGTATTGGTTTTGGCATAGGGATTGCGAGTGGAGCAGCTTCACTATTTGGATTCTATATTTATAGTGGTCTATTGAGCTCATATAGTGAGTGTCAAATGGATACGCTCAATGAACCAACATTATTCCCGAAATTGGCTCCTTTGTCTATTGTTGATTCAGTACTTGATTACTATACCAATGATTTTCTGGATTCCATGAGCCAGTTTTACTTCACCTTGAACAGTTCTGGTTTGTTTTCAGAATTTGTGGATTTCTCATCAAACTACACAGAGAACCTTCGTTGCTTGAGCAATTTAGTTTTAGGTTATTTTAATGGCGGGCTAGAGAAATTGGTTGAATTGATAATCTACAGTAATCATTACATGTGAGATTTTCCACTACCTTGGCGAATTTGTCAAATTTATTTCATTTCTATTCAGGTTTCTTTAAGGTATTAATTTTACGGTTTGGGGTTAGGATATCAATAGTCTTTATAGGCAAATTTTGGTTTTTGGTAGCACTCTATTAATATGTTTTGCATTATACAGTTTTCGTGAAATACAGGTTAAATTTCTCGTATGTGCTTTAGATCAAACGATTTTACTTGTATTGTCTACATACTATCTCTCCATCTTTTAAAAGTACTTGTAGAGTTTGTGCTTGTAGGGCTCTTCCAAATACTTGATCTCTTCGTCGGTAAATTTGAACTTAGTAGCTTCAATAGCTTCATCCACTCTCTTTACTGAATTAAGTCCCACTATAGGATGTGCGCCTTTACTAAGAACCCAGGCAGTTGCAATTATGGCCATGGACACCCCATGTTGTTTTGCCAATTTTTCAACTCTATTAACAATTTCCACGTCATTCTCATCCAATACGTCCAAATGCAACAATTGAATGATTGGCGAAGTCCTTGGGTGTTTTGTACTAGCAGTAACACTGGCTGGCTTGGCTAACACACCGGCGGCAATTGGGGACCATGGAATCAAACCAACTTTTCCAAAAACGTTATCGTTACAAAAATAATTCATCTCGTTTTCTTGTTCACGGTAAAGCAAATTGTAATAGTTTTGCATACAGATGAACTTAGCCCATCCATTTTTATCCGCAATAGCTTGTAACTGAACAAAATCAACAGCCTTCATAGAAGACGCTCCAATGTATCTAACCTTGCCGTCTAAGACAACATCGTTTAACCCCTTCATTATTTCATGCTTAGGAGTCGTGAGGTCCAATCTATGAATTTGCAAAACATCGATGTACGTTCCTAGTCTTTTGACAGAGGCGTCAACAGCATCAAAAATATGCTTTCTGGATAACCCTCTAGAATTGACATAGTCAGGGCCAGATGCAATAAACGTGTTGAACGATGGGTCATCTTCATCAATAGGATTAAACAATTTGGTCAAAATAACCACTCTGTCTCTTTTGATATTGTATTTCTTAAGAAACTTACCCAACCAGATTTCCGATTGACCGTTAGAGTACATATCGGCAGTATCGAACGTTCTGATACCCAGATCATAGCATTTCTTTAAGATTTCCATAATCTCATCCTCATCGTCAAGAACCCATGGTGACCACTTCTTACTACCATAGGACATACACCCAACAATAATTCTGGAAATAGACAATCCCGAGTCACCTAATTTCGTGTATGGTACTTCATACTTTTCAACACTCATCTTGTTTTAGTCAATTGATTCAACACGTAGAGTAGATATCTCGACAATTGTTGAGCGTGCGGGAGCATCCTTCAAATATATTCTTCATAGCGTGGCTTAGGAATCTGGATTAGCAAATCCCCCAATATGGATAATGAAAATTTGGGGGTCATACAAGCACAATTTACAGGTTGATTATCTAGCATTTTACATTGCTATTTTACATTACTATAGGAAAATACAACTGTTCTTGTTACCACTTGAAAATTGGATTGCTTCTTCATATGTGAAATAAGACCGTCCACTAAATTGTAGCGATATATTCTGCATACAATAGGTGTCCATTTGTAATCACAGTTGATTCTGTGGCAATACAAATATACAAATGGCTACCCGGTTAGAGCAGCTAATACACAAGCAGATGGTCAAAAGTACACCAGGTTAGTACCATCTAATAAACTTAAAGGTAAATGGGCTATTGTTTTGGAGTTAACTTCAAAATAATATCTTTATGTTGAGGGTAAATCTCCAATAATTCTTGTTCATTGAATAACTTAAATTCCTTAAAATCAAACCCGGGGGCAACCATACAACTTACTATTGCAAAACCTTCTTCCACACTAGAACCAAATACAACCCCAGAAGGAACCTCATATTGCAACACTTCACCTTTGCTAATGTCTCTTCCAAGCATGATTTTTTCATATTTCCCGGTATTGGGGTCTATGCAGTGTACCGCCAAAGGACTACCGTCGTGAAAATACCACACTTCATTTGACTTGATCTGATGAAAATTCGATGGGTTTTTCTCTTCCAAAAGGAAAATAATATTTGTGTATAATGGAACCTCGAGTCCTGTTGACGATTTAATGATTTGTGTAGATGCGCTTGTTTGTTTGAAGTAGCCTCCTTCTGGGTGATTCTCCAAATCGTAATATTTGATCCATTCGCTGGCAGATGGCATTGTTAGCTGTACAATTGACTATGGTAATGTTTTTGTATGAATGCGGGCCAATTACCAATTTGTGGACTGTTCCTCTTAACTGGCTTAGTTTTAGTTGAAATTATAGTTTTTTGAAGAGTGTGACATAGTATGCAGTCTCAAGTTAAACTGAGTAGATGTAAAGGACCCTGGATGTCTTAAATATATAATCCTAGACTTTCGGTGCATTTGGAGAGTTGGTACTGTTTACCACTATTTGAGGCCAAACGGAGAGATATAAAAACCATTTAGCTAATCTAATAAATATTACTGCTAAGTAAACAGCATATTCTATATTAAGCTTGATTTTTTTTTTGTATAATTCAGAAGTAAATGTATTTATTTTCTTTCACGTTATGCTGATTCTTTATTTCGAAAGTTTGCTCAAAAATTTCATGTATGACGTAAAAGTCAGTTTTCACCGAATTTTGTTCTAAATTTATCTTATTTTATAGTCAACTGTCTTTTTATCATTTATTCCAAAAGTGAGAAAATTTTAACTAATGCCCGTCGCTATATTATAGATAATACAGTAGATGTTAGTGAAGTGTATTGCCAGTATCCTTATTTTCCATATTAATTTTCGATACAATTTGTTTTCCTAAGAGATATGACCTATCAGTCATTCAGTTGATTTGACATTACCCAAATTACCAATAGTAATCCAATTGACGATTTCTGTATAAGCAGAAGTAAGGTTCCCCTATGAAATTCGCTAATCAGTGATATGAATGTCTTACAACTGATTGCAATGCAGGAGACTCAATATCTATACGGTTGAATGATGGTGAAACCAAGCTACTTCTGATTGTTACTCTCACGTGCTACTTATTAGTAATCAATGAATTGAAGTCACATCTTTAAATGCAAGGGAAGAACAAGGAGATGCACAGCAAGAATTTTGGAATATCATATCTATCTTATCAGTAGAAAAAAAAATATTGTGCGAACAATCATACATGAATCTAACGAGGAAAATGTTTAATATCCCACTTGACAACAGAAAGAAAACGTTCTATCTGCATTGACTAAACGCACCTGCACATTAAATGACAGGTGCTCCGCCACTTATCCCAAGTGGACTTCTTATAAGTATAATACACAGAAAGCAAATAACAAAAAAGCGCTAGCAAATAGATGAGTATACATTGATTAAAATGCTATACAAAGCATGAAAATAATTAAAAATAGCCCCCTAAACATCAGCACTAACTGAACTGTAAAACTTGACGTGAAATTACATTGTTTGCGTTTCACAGAAGGTTGGCATTAAGCTGCATTTGCAATAGAAATGATGATGGAAAGATAAATATAAAAAAAAAGAAAAGCAGAGCCGAAATATACTCGGTTATTTTCAGGTTGACTTGTAGCTAAGACAATACGAGTATGTATGGTTTTTTTTTTACAATTTTTTGTTTTTTAATAATGATTTGTATATTTGTATGTAAAACAATTCACCCTGTATCAAACAGAAGAAACTAAAAGAAAACATATTGAATATGTAATTGTCGGAAAAGTCAACTAATGTATACTATAGATTCTAGAATTAGACCTTACCTTGAAAATGTTTAAGCTCATCCGTATCGTAGTCGTACACTTCTTTACCTTCAAAAAACGTTTTATGCACTATAGTGCCAGCAATATTTGGAGCAGTAATAAGATCACGGTCTAAGAAAATAAAGTTGGCCAATTTTCCCTTCTCAATACTACCCTCAATTTTTTCCTTGCCAATAGCGTGAGCACCGTTAATTGTAATCATGTCAATGACATCTTTTCTAGTTAAATTCCAACCGTGTTTATTCTCTGTGATGGCTTGAAGACCAGGGAAAATGTTTGGAGTGTCAGGTGCAAAAACCCAATCTGAACCAATGGTAAGAAGAGCACCATGATCCTTCAAAGCATTGAAAGGATATACCGATTTCGGATTCACTTCTGGTTGAAAGTCTGGATCTTGCCAAATTGCAGGACTCATTTCTGCAGTAATATTCAACTCTTTGTAACGTTTGCAATCTTCTACGGTAACGTCCATATTATGGGCTAATTCATGTTTTGGACCATTGGGGCGCCTTTTGCGTATTTCCTCGAAACAGTCCAAAGCAAACCTGGCAGACCCTTGACCACAAACATGAACTTTACAAGTTCTACCTTCAGCATCAAATTTTTCAATACCTTTTTTGAAAGTTTCTGGAGGGATTAATAACTTACTGAAATCAATGTGATCATCTTTCAACGAGCAGTGGGTTTCGTGTGGAATCCAAGGGACGCCATCTAACCAGCACTTTGTGTATAAAGGATCAAAATGTTTTGTTTTATACTTTTCAACGTTAGGCTTATAGACAGTATGATGAAGATTACCAATTGATTCAGCCGAAAAAGCTCCAGCACCATACCAAACAACATGGGCTGATAAATTAAGAGTTAAGCCTTTTGTTCTCTCCAATTCTCTTGCAGCATCCAAATAAATTGTATTACAGGAAGCTTCCTGCACGGATGTTACTCCAAAACGGTTTAACATATTGACGCCATACTCAAGTGCCTCCGTGTTGTACTTCAAGTTATATTTTGGCATACTGTAAAAAATCTTGGATGCTGCCATTTCTACCAACTCCCCAGTTATTGAGCCATCCTCACGCCTAACAAAGTAGCCCCCTGGTGGATCCTCTGGATTTTCTTCGTAACCGACTGCTCTTAAAGCCGCAGTGTTTACAAAAATATTGTGAGTTGTATATTCTCGAATAACAACTGGTTGATCACCAAACGCATCATCCAAGAATTTTCTGTCAGGTTTACCATCCTTGAAATTAGCATAATGATAGAAGTTGCCAACAAGCCAATTACTAACTGCGTCTAAATGTTTACAGCCATCCCTATACTCCTTTAATCTTTCAACAATTTCTTCAGGTCCTGTAGAGGTACCCAACTTAGCTTCGAAAAGCTTTTCTTGTGAAGCCATTAATAAATGACAATGTGCGTCATGGATACCTGGCATAACAAATTTGCCCTTCAAATCAATGACTTCTAGTCCTTCAGCGAGTTCCAAAATCTCCTTGGAAGTACCCACCTCCCCAAAGAATCCATCATCCGTAACAATAAATGCTTCAACTGTTGACCTATTGTCATCAACAGTATAGACGTTTCCGTTGATATAAGCCTTTGACATTCTTATAGTTAGCTTTTTGTAATTTCTTTATTTAATTCAAGAAGACGATATTGCAATAGTGATGAATGGAATGGATGAGATTATATACTCTTTTCATTCTTTCTCCATGTGGGGTAACCTCGAACAGATAAGAGCTCGAGATATGGTGAACTTCGTTAAGTTTTCCTAATATAGGAAATTAATCCTTTTTAATCTACTAGTAGCAACAATATACCGATTCTAATCTGATAGCAAGAGGTAGATGAATCGTAGTAGACTGTTGCTCGAATTTCTTATCTGTTTGAGCTCTCAGTATTTTTCTTATCATAAATTCATGAACCATTCGACAATAATGATTTGTGATAGTTTCAATTAACTTCATTATCGTATAACGATATAAATCACTTGAATTGGAAATCTAATCCTGTAGAATTAATAAAGGATAATTTGTTATCTATTATGAGCAAAATTTGGCATTAAAGGCTTACGGGCTCAAATTAGGTAATATGTTTACTATTTAGGTATAATTAATCACAATTTTATTCATACAATGTTTGTTCTTGGTTCTAAATCCCGAGATGTCGCTCCCTATTTTAACTAGATTTCTGGTATGATGGACCATCATGTTAAATTTACTTGTTTTATAAACTAAATAGTTAGACTAGTTTTTCTTATGCAGTTTATGCTTTCACTCCAAGAACTTTTTTTTGCGTTAAAATATCGAAGCTATATCAAAACGATTTATTATGCTATCTAACCTAAGCATCATATTTTGAAACAGTTGTACAGATAATTTGATGCTATTCCCCGTTTTATTCCAGATTTTTTAGAAAGGCTAAATATTACAATCATTATAATACTGCATGGCTAATTTGTACATATATTCTCCAAAATAACAGATTACACAAAACGAAAGTAGGGGTGTGAAATCCATTTGCTGCGCAGTTGCAGTTGGACCATTTGCCACTAGCTTCGGCCTTTTTGTCGCAGGTACCATTTGTAAGTAAAGTCTTATCAGAACAATAACGCACTAAAAATGTATTTAATGTCTATGATATGATAAAGAATCAAAAGTTTTATATCATGTAACTGGGTCTTACTTCCTAATCTAGAAAACCCGTAATCACCACCCTTTAAGCAGTAAATCTAAAACAATATTTCACCGATTAATGTAGTAAACTCCTTATAGAGAATAGTAGTGATGTATAGCAGATATTGATATTAAATACATATCTGGTTTTGAATTACACTGTGGTGTAGCTTTTACTTAGATGCTTACTAATACATTCAAGCAAATTAACCGACTTTTCCATAGTCCACGTCTGAAATCGAGATCATGTAAGTCGTATTTGAAGTTGGAGCAAGCCTGTTAGGCTTGTTAATTTATATAGAAAAATATTAATTTGAGAACATATATTTTTAGCTTGAGTAACTCAAACCAGAACCACTAATTCTGTTTAAAGCACTCAACTTTTTAATTATTGCAATTGCTACTTCGGCTAAAATTAATTCCTTATTTAAGAAATTCATTCTTTTTTTCAGATAAAGAATTCCTTTAGCATAATTAGGTTTAAGAAATTGTGACGTAAATGTGTTTCCCGACATTTTGATAAAAGATAAGATATGACATTGTAATCGTAATTGTTCTTGTTTTTGCTTTTCACGATAAAGGTTTGTATAGCCATTTTTAAGCTGAACTAGAAATATTATTAGTGTTGAAAGCTTTACCAAAAATTATGCCAATAGCTTAGAATTAGATAACACATTAACCAATAACCTTTCTGTTCACTTGATTGCAGTCGGAACTTTCTTTGTTGTTTTCAAGTAAATTGTTTTTCTTCTTTTCCTTTTAACACTTCGCTGGAATCTTTTCTTAATTAGGTTACAATAAACATTTCTTTGATATTGAGCGAAGTCACAATTAATATTCTTATTGAAGTAAATCTAAACGAACCCCGTATTATTTAAACTTGAGATAACCATGTTGTGAAATATTTCTTCTTGTAGTAACTATTTCCCATTTGTAAAATTAATGTTTAGGGACTTCTTTTCTTAATTAAAATGAAACAGAAACAACAGCATTGAGAGATAATTCACTTTTGGTATTGATCAATGTCCTTATATAAGTGAAGTTGATATTCCATGCCCACTGTAAACCTGTCAGACATATATAGACATATTAATAAATAAACAACGTGAAATGACACAAGAAGAATCTAACTTTGAGGAGATTAGAATACCTGGAACTATCCATTTGGTGGATATTGAAGGCACGATGGATGTTAAGCATGAAGAAGGTGATAATATTGTTTTAATTCCTCAACCAACTGACGATCCAGAAGATCCATTGAATTGGAGTAAATGGAGAAAAAGAAAGGTTGCTTTATGTCTTTTATTAGCTGTTTTCGTTGGTGACATTCTCACCACTTCCCTTTCGGCTGTTTTATTAGTTATTGAAGAAAATACCGGAATTTCATTAGCAGATTTAAATACCGGTGTCGGAATTCAGTATTTATTCTTTGGCTGGTCCAATCTTTTATGGCAGCCCCTTGGTTTAACTTTTGGTAGACGCCCTGTCCTTTTATTTTGTGGATTAGGATGTATGCTATGTACAGTATGGACATCTTATGTCACAAGTACTGGTGAATGGTATGCTAATAGACTTATATGTGGATTTTTCTATGGACCAATTGAGACTTTAATTGAAATCTCTATAGCTGATATATATCAAGTTCACCTTCGTGGAGCTTGGATCGCCTGGTATTGTTGGACTTTGTTTAATGTTCCATTCTTAAGCGGTATAGTTGCAGGTTTTATTTCAGACAGTAAAGGGTGGAGATGGATTCAATTCATTGCAGCAATCATTTCTTCAGCATGTCTCATCCTAATGTTTTTCTTTATGGAAGAAACTATGTTTTACCGTGATCCTGCCTTAGAATTAGATCTGGTTGAAGAAATTAAATCAGACGGATCGTCACTGGAACTCGATCCAAAAAAATCAATTTATAAAGTTGAAGTTGCTAAAGTTGCTAGTAATGAAGATTCACCTAAGCCTTATCCAATTAAAACATTTTATGAAAGACTTAAGTTTTGGGGTGCAAGAGATCCAAGACAAAAGAATGTTTTCTTCCGGTCTATGTATATGCCATTCGTTCTAGTCCAATTCATTCCAATTTTGTATTCTGGTCTTACAGTTGGAGTTGTACTTAGTGTTTTCAATGTTGTTAACGCTACCATTTCAACTGTCCTTTCATCTCCCCCTTATAATTTTTCAGCTAATATGATTGGAGTTTTCTTCATTTCTCCTGCCATCGGAATTACAATAGGTTCTTTTTTTTCAGGTGCAATTGTTGATAAATTTACAATAAAACAAGCAAGAAAAGGCAAAGGTTTTAGAGAGCCAGAATCACGTCTTTGGCTTGCTCTTGTGCCAATGATTATCCATCCATTTGGATGTTTACTTTATGGAATCGGTGCCGCTCATGGAATTCATTGGGTTGGTTTGGCGTTCGGATTGGGTATGATTTGCTCAACATTTCCAATCGGCTCAGCCATTGCTATCAATTATATCATTGATTGTTATAAAGAAGTGTCCGGTGATGGTCTTGTCACTATGATCTTGATTCGTAACAGTATGGGTTTTGGTTTTAGTTATGCAGTTACTCCATGGCTAGAAGCAGTTGGAACTCAAAACCTTTATATTGCCATAGCTTTTATTGGAGTTTTCTTTTGGTCACTTTCATTTATAATGATCTTGTTTGGAAAGAAGTTCAGAAAGGTAAATGCTGAAACTTACTGGAATTTAGTTGAAAAACATGGACTAAAGGCTCATTAAGTTTTATTGGTTGTCTTGTCTCTGGTTCTAACTGATTTTTCAAACGTACCTTTAATATTTTATATTTTTTTTCAGCTAGTATTTTCTTCACTTCTTCGTGTCTTTTTTCCTCTAGCCAGTCTAATGCTCTTTTTATATTTTTATATAATCAATGTAAACTATTTAAATGAGAATCGCGTGTGTTTACCAGTTGAACATAGCCATCTAAACTGTTTTTGGTTCCAAAACATGCAGTCTGAAAATTTGAATGTTTTTGGGACACCTTTTGATAAATTTGCAGCAATCTTGCTTTTGCAAAATTTGAGACATAAAAACTTGAAATTTAAGGATTTGAGGAATGTTTAAAGTTAAAACAATTAAATCTTAAATTATAGAAGATATGCTCCTTTGGAGAATTTATACGATGCAGTAAAAGAAATTCTATATTTTCTATCCAGTCATACCTGGACTGGTTAGACGCTATTAGCCTTATTATTGTACCGACTCCCATACTACAAATTAGGGTGTAATTTTTTTGGAACCATTCCCACCTCTTTACCCCACCCAGAGGCTTTTGACCCAATTCGGAAAATATCCCCTGAGCTCACATCAGAGCTCCTTAGGAGGTGGGTAATCAATTGTTGATCAAGTACTGGAATTTAGTTTGGCGACATTAAGTAACGCAAGATTAAGACAAATTAGAAGTTGATGTTAGATGTTACGAAATTTGATAGTCATTTGAAGTTTGGCAGTACATCTTCAAGAAAAAAGTCGGCACAACAACGAACTAGATGATTTGTGTTCGTACACATAGGATTAATTTGATTTTAACAGTTTCGCTTAGGATGAGGTGTTTTGTAGCACATTTATTAACTTCACAAACTCCAATTTACATCAAGTTTATGATTACTTTTAATACTGTTTGAGTTCATCTCAATTTTCTAAGTTTGCGACATAGTATTACATATAGTTAGTTTATTTATAGTAACGGTTCTGCTAAGTTGGCTGGAACATGAATGCATCTGAGATAGTAGTATTATCTAATACCAATAAAAAGACATCGAAAAATATAGGTAGTGGAAGAAGACAAGAATATCATCCTTCAGGGACAATTTGCAATAATAAGGAAAAATAGAAATTCTTTTTTCCATTAAAAAAAAATATTTGATTCCATCGAGGATCGAACTCGAGATCTTCTCTGAGTGAAAGAGACGTCATACCGCTAGACCATAGAACCACTTTCTTGAATTGGAGAAAACCAGTAACTAATTTAAACGTATAGTAGTAAAAATGTGAAGTCAAACAACGCTGAAATCTCTGTTAATAAAGGTTCAACCGACCAAAACAGTACTCCCGGTGCATCTCAGAACGATCAGAATCATTGCCCAACTATCCCGGACCCCATTCCGCACGATAAGGATCCAATCACATCGAACCTATGCTACCGCGAATGAATCCTCAGTTGTTCACGCTACCAATCCCTCACAAGGGGCTTTATAACCTGAATCTAATGATATAGTCATCCCGGTCCATGCTCTAGATTCGTCTTCTTCCTTAAATGTCTTAGAACAACTGTCAAATGACTGTAATTGGCCAATTTTGTCCACTTCCAGTCAACTTCTACCAAAAATTTTCAACTAGTCACGTGACTGAACTACACAGGCTGCCAAAAATAAACGATTGTAAATAAAACGGTTAAAAAATAAAGTTTACCAAGATGATAAACTATCAGTAATACTGATTAATCTCATTCTTGTTAGAGGTGAAAAAAGAAGAGGTGAATTACTCAAAGAGTAGATCTCTCTCCGGTACCTATCTGAATTTGCATACTCTATATTTCGTATCCTTCTTTAGAATCAACTTATAGAGAAATACATATCAACGTTGGAAACAAAATCAGCTAAGTATCTTTATATAGTAATTGTCGTGCACATGACATTTCCCCGCGTCGGGCTCCATATATAACATCTGCGATTGGCTAGACGTAGATTTAGTAGTAAGTTATACTTTTGTATTGAGATGTAGCTGGCATCTGAGGAAACAAAGGAGATGCTAGGTCAGAAATAGAGGAATTACGTACTTATATAGTGAGTAATGAACGAAGATGAGCAGTTGAAACATATGCAGCAGCATAAGTTGAAACATAAGTTGAAACATAAGTTGAAACATAGCTGCAAATATGATGAATCATATTTTGCGACATAGAAACTACAGGGGAAATGTCATGTGCACGACAGTAATCTTCATTGTATTCTATTTATTTCTCTTGGATATTAGTAGGCGGTTCAATACAGCGTAATAATTATGAGGTTTCATAGTTAGTCATGGGAATGATATGGCTTAACTAGTAGGTCTTATACATTATGTTTAGGCAGATTAGTTAGTTGCTTGATCTTTGACGAGATCTTAATAAAACTGAAAACCATCATCTGAAAAATACTTGGTAACGTAGTGATTTGCATAAAACTTGAAGCCATATTCGATATAAGCAGTAGCATCATAGATAACATTGAACAGATAGGGTGCATTTAGTCTATGGTTGATACAGTATTGGTAATTGATGAGCTGACAGGAGTAGAACCAAGACAGCTAGTAATTGGTTGTAAAGGCAGCAATTGTGCTGCTGGTGGATGGTCACTGCAACTTGAAAACACATTCTGAACGACTGATCTGGTGAAACAATCAACTGGATAGGTAAGTGATATAGTATCATTTGGTAAGGATCATTCAAGATGGGGTAGATATTACAAAGGTATTTGAGCAAAAGACGCATAACTAATGCGGCCAATTGACGAGCCTTCGATTCATAGTTAATTATTAGTGATATATGATGAATACATCAATGATATGAGTGTACAATTATTTGTAGTATCCGTTATCACTAGGCGGTTGGATGGGTCAGAACAGAAAAATGAACCAAGAGATTTGGGCGTACTGCATACAGCGTAGGGGCCTCTCTGACGTTGAAAAAAGAACCATGAAATCTGGGCGTACTGCATATACCTAGGGTGCCATTTCTGAATGGATCGGTGAGATAGAAAAAAGAACCAAGAGATTTGGGCATACTGCATACACGGAGGGCGCCTTTTCAAGGAAGGAAAAAAAGGCCGGGCTTACTGCATATAGTGGAGGGTGCCTTTTCAGAGCAGGCTTTCTAATAACGACAGCGACGTAAAATATAGAGCAAAGAGTAGTGTAAGTAAAAAAATATACAATGACGGCCTCTGGCATACTAAATATCTAGTTATACTAACAAAAAGAAAGTTACAGCAAACATTACAGTAGACGGAAATGACTTAAAAATATACATAGATAATTTGCAAAAAGGCACCAAAACATAAACCTTAACAAACTACCAGTTAAGACACATCGGAAACCAACGTAACAAGTAACAGAGCCCATAGAATCAGATACAATGCATAATATCCATGTATCTAATTTCGTTAGTTATGAT
>JAJMRV010000036.1:0-110872 GCA_030578435.1 Scheffersomyces lignicola | reverse complement strand
AACATTAAAACATATCTGAAACCAATAATAAAAGTGGTGAGATATCTGAAACATATCTCATACACTATACTATAAACTGTTTGCCTATAAATACACCCTATGTTTTCTTATGTATTTATATAGATTCTATTTTATACAACGTTGATTGTTACTAAATCCCCTCATCTAAGATGTCGTCTCTTATGCTAAACAAACAAGATATTGATGAACTTGTTCTGTCACTAAAGATATTTCTACAGACCTCTATCTGTTGAATATTTGTTGAATATTGTTCGCTAGAATAAGGTGAAACTATTGTGTAACTTAGTATTAAAGTTTAGTCAAAATTGAGGAGTGTAACTACTTATTCACCTATTACTATTGGACAGAAGTGACGGAGGTATAGTGTTCCCTATAGTATAGATAGATTCATATTTTTACGTATATATTTGTTTAGAAATTAACTAAAGAAAGTACAATTTGTTCACCCATATTTAACATGGATTCTCACTATTATTTAAATAAAACATTGATGAAATCATCTTTAAGCTCAATAAGCTTCAATCTCAACACTATCTGTTAAATAAACAAAACGTTGGTGAACTTGTCCAGTCTTTAAAACAATTTCAACAGGAAGCAATTTGGTAAGAACATCAGCAGGAGTATTTTGTATTTTAATGTATTTTGAGTATTAAAATAATGATGTCTCCGTGAATTCTTACCAATAGTAATTTCAGAATCATAGTCTGTAAAGGAATGGGAATAATATGCAGAATCAGAAATATTTGGTTTTGCAACCATTTCATCTTATTCATCAACTTCAACAGTTATTGATGCAGGCCCACTTCATGTATTCTATTATACAAATAAAAAAGATTTCACAAAGTAGAGAGGTTTTGTAGGTTGGTTTTGGTTATTGAAAGAAAATGGCATGTACAGCTACTTGTTTTAAGATATTGAAAATGAATATTCATGCAATTGTTGCGATAATTGCTGTCAAATGCTAATATTATTGTACGATTAGATGTTTGCGATACTGTTGCGCTTAGTTATGTCAGGTACAAATATCCCGTATTTTCCTTTAAAATTTAAACTTCATAAAAGTAATTAAGATAAATATAAGCTTTATTATGAAGACAAGTTTTATACAATAGAGAATATATCGAAGACCTCATACTCAGATTGAAAACTGAAGGATGCAAATTCATTATTGACAATAATTCAAAAATTCTTCTTTTCTACTTTTGCTAATAGCCTAGTAAAATTATACATTCACAGCTAATCATGAAAACTAAATTATCTATTATTTGGCATCTCCCACTACGCATGCTCTATTTATCGTTGCCCATATCAAGTGTGAGCATTTTAATAGAATGGTTGTTAGCAATAATTAATTGGAAATTCAGCGGCTATAGATATTTTTATTCATTGTTCTGCTTGTTAATTTCATCTTTCGCATCAGTCTCTTTTTGATTTTCACTGATTATGCTCCAACCCATACGCTTATTCAACTTTTCATATTTCAATCTATCTCTATCACTCACACTGGGGCTAATGGAAGAGAGGGCTTGATTGAAATCATCGGCAGAAACCATTATTTGATCATCTACGTCTCCTGGTTCATAGTACCCGGATGCATCAAGCTGATCGATTCTTTGATTGGTGAAGAACTTTTTCTTCAAAGCGACAACGCCTGCTTCTCTTACCAAAGACGATAAATCAGCACCAGAAAAATTGCGACACCTTTCATCATTTGCAATGCAATCTAAATTGATATCATCATCTAAAGGTGTGTTGTTAGCTCTTACCAAAGTTTTTAAGATTTCAGCTCTCTCTTTACTTGTTGGCAATTCAATGTATAAGGTTTTGTCTAATCTCCCTGGTCTTAGCATTGCAGGGTCTATCATATCAGGTCTATTCGTAGCACCGATGACAAAGATTCCTTTTCTATCATTTAAGCCGTCTAACTCAGTCAAAAGGGTATTGACTACTCGAGAACTAGACTCTGAAAGTGAAGTGTCTCTTCTAGGGACTAAAGCATCCAATTCATCAAAAAATATAATACAGGGGACTGATGCTCTAGCTCTTTGAAATACTTGTCTAACTGCTCTCTCTGACTCACCCACGTACTTGTTTAATAACTCGGGACCTTTGATGGAAATGAAATTTGCCCGTGATTCATTTGCTACTGCTTTTGCAAGTAACGTTTTACCACAGCCAGGTGGACCCCACATGAGAACACCTGCAGGTGCTGTAATACCAACTTTCAAATATATCTCAGGTTTTTTGATTGGCTGGACTATGCACATGTGGAGTTCCATTCTGATCTTGTGTAAAGCTCCGACACTTTGCCAAGTTACATCTGGAACAGTCGCAAACCCTTCTCTTTTGGCAGTTGGTTGGACAGTAGATAAGGCCTGCAAGAAATCAGAATATCTTATAGATAACGGAGCAAGTTGCTTGTCACTTAAAGGGTTGGGATGTTTTAACAAAAATTTTTGAATTGTAGATAGCTTCTCGGAATCCGACTTTTGTTCGAAGTTTTCAATTGCTTCCATGGTAGGAGCAAATCCTGTACTGTAATCAACGTCCATTGAGTCCATAGTGATGACTTTTGTCGATAACTCTTCTTCCTGTTCACTTAAACTTTCAAAAATTCTCTTTATAGCAACAACACCAGCAGCAGTAACTAAACTCTTTAAGTCCGCTCCAACATAGCCTGGGGTCATCTTCGCTAACTCTCTGAAATTGAAAATGTTGTCACCTTCTATTTTAACATTTTTTGTCATCGTCTGCAATATAGAATATCTCTGTTCTTCATTAGGAACATTTAAACATATCTCTCTATCGAAACGGCCAGCTCTACGAAGAGCTGAATCTAAAGAATCAGGCCTATTTGTTGCTCCAATGACTATTACGGGGCTGCCACCTGTTTTGTCTAAAGTCAACTCATCCATTAAGGTCAATAATTGAGCAACGATTCTTCTTTCCATTTCTCGCTGTGCCCCGCCATCTCGCTTTGGTGTGATAGCGTCAATCTCATCCATAAATATTAAGCAAGGGGCAATAGATTTAGCTTCCTCGAATATCTCTCTAAGCTTCTTTTCTGACTCGCCAGACATCCCAGAAACAATTGAAGGAGCAGAGATGCTAATGAAGGGAACTTGTAACTCCCCCGCCAATGCGTTTGCAATAGTAGTTTTACCACACCCAGGTGGCCCGTATAAGAGAACACCGCGTGGTGGCTCCACTCCAGTTGATTGATAAATCTCAGGATGTAGTATCGGTAACCCAATTAATTCCATTAATTGAGTAGTTATGCTTTCCAATCCACCTAATGAAGACAATGTAGTTGCTGGAGGCGAATGGTCTATTTTCGACTTATGTTTTTTAATCACCTGTTTTGAAGCATCTTTTGATCTTTTCTTCGCTATCTTTCCATCATTTGTTGGTTTGTCAACAATTGTTTCTTGATTATCTTTGTCAATTTTGTTTGAACTCTCATCTTTATCATTTAAGGACCATAACGACACCACAGATTTATTTAATGCATTGGAATCTTTCACCTCCATCAATTCACCTTCTGATGTGCCATCAAAATCGCTATCAACTGGAGCATTACTTCTTTCTTCCAATAATTGACCAAGTTCGGACTCCTCATCGCTTTTAATGATCTGCAAGACCGCACTTACAGATTTTTCTAATGAAGTTTTCTTCATCCTTCTCATTTGGAACTCCTTCAATTGTATATAGTGTATAATTTCGGATATTGTAAGGTCCTTTGCTAGAGCTATATGCGCCAACGGATCACTATTATTTTCTTCAGTGGCATTCTTTTTATTCGACGCAGTCTTTTCTTCTAACAATGCATGAATAAGGTCATAGACCTTTTGGTCTATACTTGCTGAGAGTGAAGTACCTTTAGCCATATCTTTGACTGTATCACTCTGTCTTGCATTAGGGTCTGACAATTCCTAAGCTTTGATACAAAGTTCATCTCATTACAAAAAAAATATTACATCACGTGAAACTGCACGTGAGATTTTTCTTTACACACAATCTCATGGCAATACATCATATGGCGAGTGTAGCACAAGACATATTTCACACTTTCATAATTTCATAATAAAAGTGTTCTGCTTGTCTGTTATTTAGATGCTTCTCGGTATGATGACAAGTAACCTTTTTTTGGTTTGGAGAGGTCTATTGAAAGACATTTTCCCAGAATTTTGCATGAAATTTTCCACAATTTTATTTCGTATTTGTAGTATTTCGAAGTTTCACGAATGCAAAAGATCCAGTACTCAGCGTTCTTACATGCTTGGCATGCATTAGTCCTGAATTTAGAGTATGTATAATTTGATTTAGTTGCCTAATTGGGTATGAAAATCAGATAGCAATCATGTTTTCGCACACAAGTAGCTTTTTGGTTGCTATGGACTGCTGAATTAGCTGCTGAGTTGAAACTCATAACTCTAAAGTGTCTGCCATGTGGCGACACGAATATTGCTACTCTTAAAAGGCTCAATTATAGCAATCATAAATCAGAAATCGAATTCCACCGAAGAGTATAAATACAGGTGAAAAATCCAGAAGTTGCAACTATTTGTCACTGCACCAACTCAAAAATCTACTGAAAATTATACAATGTCCGACGCTGGAAGAAAGAACATCTCCGATAAAATTAGCGAATCGATCACCCCAGATTCTCAAAAGAGCACTTTGGATAAAACCAAGGAGACTGTTACTGACAAATTAGATAGCTTTGCTGCTAACAATACTCCTGATAACCAGAAGTCTTTCCCTCAAACTGTCGCTGACAGTGTTCAGAAAGGCAGCGAAGATGCCAAAGCAGCTGTAAATGATCAACAACAAACATTAGGTGAAACTGCTGCTGAATATGTTGAACAAGCCAAGGAACAGATTGCAAATGCTGCTCAATATGTTTCTGGTGTTGTTGCTGGTGCCCAGGAAGGTGCTAATAAGGGAGCCGAAGAGGCTTCCAAGTAAGGATGCAATAGCATTTTGCAACTGTCATTTTATAGGAATAGCGATACATTTATAATAATATATAAAAGTCACTCTTATGTTGTGCCGACATTTAGTAGCAGCTTATAGTGACGAGGAAGGGCATGTTATTACGTTCTTACGATTAATATTACTAACATATATCACCGAGTTTGTCGTGGTCAGGATTGTGATAGTAATGAGCGAAATGTATGGGGTATTGACTGCAGTACATATTTTCGCACACAGTAAAAAAAAAATTACCTCATCTTAACAGAGCATTGATGTAAACTATACTAGACATAATGGCCAAGTCAATCAAGAGAAGAGAAGACCATGACGTTAGTCCACTAGAGTCTAACGATTTCGATGAGTCTGACTTTTCAAGTTCCGACGAAGGAAATGAAGTCAGTAACGTTTTCGTGAAGAGAAAGACTGCAGTACATAGATTTGATTCCAAGAAGTATGCAAGCGATGAAGAAGTAATAGCAGGGGTGGATGAGGATGAAGAAGAAGAAGATGATGATGATGAGGAGGACGACGACGATGCAGATGAGGAGGAGGAAGCTAATGACGATAGAGAACAAGATGACGGATTTATTGAAGGTTTTGACGGTTTGAAACAAGATGAAGAGTTGACTGAATCAGTTGCAAGATTAAGAGGGAAGAGGGATGAGAAGAAAGAAAATAACAAACTCAAAAAACTTACTCCGGAACAACTTAAAAAGGAAGAGAAGAAGATTAAGAAAACAGGTGTATGTTACTTGTCCAAAATTCCACCGTATATGAAACCATCTACTCTACGCACTATAATGTCAAGGTTTGGTAAAATTGACAGATTATTCTTGAAGCCCGAAGATTCATCAATATATCATAAGAGAGTAAAATATGGTGGAAATAAAAAGAAAAATTTTACTGAAGGATGGATTGAGTTCATCAACAAGAAGGATGCCAAAATGTGTGCATCAACTTTAAATGGAAATAAACTAGGCGGAAAGAAAACATCCTACTATTACGATGACGTTATAAATATTAAATATCTTTCGGGTTTTAAATGGTTTGATTTGACTCAACAAATTGCTAAAGAGAACGAAATTAGACAAGCTAGATTGGCGTTGGAATTATCTCAACAGCAGAAATTGAATAAGAGTTTTGTCAATAATGTAGAGAAATCGAAGATGATATCAAATATTCAAAGAAAGAGGAAAGAAAGAGAATTAAAAGAAGACCCCCAGTCTTCAGTAGAAGTCAGTGATGAGATAAGGAGAAGTTTCAAACAAAGAAAGGTTACAAGCACCAGAGCTGATGCAGAGAAGTCATTAAAGGAAGAGGCTAAACCAAACGATAGATTGAACTCTGTTTTGTCTAAAGTGTTCTAACGAGATTAAGATTATCATATTACATTACAATTATATACATACTAATATACAGATGCAAGAATGTATCAATACCTTTTAGATGGTTTTGACCTCTTCAAATTCACCCTTTTAGATTCATTAGGTCCATATTTCGACAAAAAGTCATATCTCTGAATGAGTTCCTTCTTAGTACAATCCAACTCGCTGAGGAGGTAGGTACTATTGATGGCTTCCTTTCTTCTTATTTTCTTCAGCCGTACTATTTTATTTAGTTTAGCCCATTGTTCTGTTGACCAGCCAGTTGTTATTCGAAATTTTGGATCTTTAATTTGATGTTTATCTACATCATTCTCAATTGGAAATACCGAACCTAGTCGTCCAGATACTTTATCTGCAAGACTCTTAGCAGCTACAAAGGGTGTCGAATTGGCGAGTACACCTTCTCCTGTTCTGCTAAGAAAATCCGTAATAAAATCTGGTTCGCTATCAAAAGAGCTGGAATCATCTCCACTTTGATCTCTAAGATCATCAGAAGCTACTCTAGGTGAGTTTGTAAGGGAATGCAAACCTTTTGTTGATTGATTCAACGCATCTAGAGTGTTATTCAACTTTTGGATAATACTTTCTCTAGATACGTCAATTTCTGATCTAATAGGATATTGTAATGATGTTTGAATAGGGCCTTTGGGCGCCAGATTTTCAAAGAGTTTCAAATTATCACCTTCTAGAGCTTCAGACAGAACTGCAACAGCCACTCCTTCCTCTTTTTCTTCTCTTTGAACCAGTTCCACCTCAATTCCAACCAGGGAGGCTCTGCTAAGTTTATTAGGCGACTTGTGGTTGGGGAGTTTAATGGAATACAGTTTTTCAGCTGGCAGATTCCTTATGGGCTGAATTATTGCTGAGTTATTCTCTATGAACAGGCTTGTTTTCGGCAGACTTCTGACTTGAATTTGCTTCTTAGGCTCCACAATATCCGTTTCATTTTCAGAAGAGTCAAACTCAACATCTCTAACTTCAGACGACACATCTAATAAAGTGAGTGGTGTAGCCTGGCTTTTGAATTGTGGGTTTGCTAGCAGTCCAAGGGCACTACTGAATCTTAAGTTTGATGGTGGGGAACTGAAGCCATTGGACCCTCTATTTTTCACCGGAGTAGATAATTCATATTTCAGAGGACTGTATTTGGACGAAGATATCAATTTGGACGATCTTATATCCTTGTCATCTTCTTCATTAGAATCAAATACGATATCATCCTGATTGTCTACAATAGAAGTTACTGGAGGCTGCTTTAATGGGGACCCATGTCTTGAACGATACTTCACATAACGCGCAGTATAATCGTGATCATTTGTTCTCACTGGACTAGTAGCCGTAACACCCTTTTCTGTTACCAAATTAGAATTGTCTCTATTGCCCAAGCTTGTTATTGATTTATCGTTTCTCAATGATCTTGGTGTCTCTATTCCTGTCTCGTCAAATTCTTCATCAGAATAATAATCATCATGATCCCTAAATGCGCCACTAGCATATTTTCCTCTATCATCAGATGTGTAATCAGACAACGTACGTGATTCTTTCAGCATCGGGACCAACACTACAAGATAACTATATATGCTACTGATATTCATTATAATTTTCTAATTTTGTGTGTTGCTTGATAACCTGTAAAAATGTAAACTGTAGAAACGCGTGCAATGCTCAAATCAAATCATTCAAGATATCAGAATTGCATTTCGCAACATCGATGTCAAATAAGCCAAAGGCTCTTTCATAGTGAATAAGACTTAGGGAATCAAAGAATAAGCGTAATTTTGTAACTGAGCTTACACTTTTGACCCCACTCAATAATGGAACGAGTGTCCCTTGTGGTTGCTCCACCTTAATCGGTTCATCTTTTAAGTACGTCAAATCGTATGACCTGGAAATTTTGTCAATGATAGCAACTGTGGTCGTCAGACTATTGCCACTTATAACATCTGGACTATTTGATATAAAAAGCCAATCTTGTAAATTGAACTCGTCATAACCGAGAATAAGTAACTGATCTAATAATTTGCAGCCATTCAATATGAGCTTAAGCTCATCCTGTGAAATGTTATTTATAGTCTTTGGAGTTCTCGATAAAACTTGCTCAAATATTGATATTAACTCTTGCGTTATAATGGTCCAATGTGGGAGTAAGTGTAATTCACTAAATTGAAGTGTGAGGGCTCGAAGCAAGACAGTAATAGCAGACCTATACGCTGACGGACAAGACATAGATAATGCATATTCGATCCGAGTTAAGATCTCCTCGAAATGATCAAGGAAGTAGTCTTTAGGTTGAATCAAAATGAGGTAAGTAACTCTTTTCAAGGTCGATATTTTGTTCTCAATTTCCGAATTTTCATTCCACATGAATATATTTCCCGCAGTCGACAGTGCTGTTGGAGTAATACGCACAATCATATCACCTATCCTCTCTCTATCATTTGAGATCCAAAGACTGATAATTGAATTCCAAATTTTCGATTTGTTGGAAGTGAAATTGAAAAAATTGCTGTCCATGAAAGCATCGTATACAGCATTCTTCCAAGCCTTAATTGGATAACGCTTGCCTATTAATTCAAGCAAAGTCAATGTTTTCAACGAAATCTCTCCTAACTTCTTTGGTTTGATTTGTGGTGATATCAAATACGTTATAAGAATATTAATTATTGGCACAACTCTATCAGATTCCTGGAGAATACCATCTAGCTGTTCTAAAACAACTGCAATGGAATCTAAGATATCGTCTTGAATCACAAATACACCATCTCCTGTTGGTGTGGATTCCTTAGCTTCCTCCTCTTCATTCTCCTCGGATTCAATATTGTTGAAATTGCTTTTGTTGCTGACTGTGCTGTTTAATAGTCTAGAGAATACATCAGCCAATTCCTTCTTGTGTTTCTTCTGATCTCTGAGCTTCGATATGTTAAGTTTTCTTGAAAGAGCGGCACAGATTTTTAAACAATCAGGAAAAATAACTCTGAAATGGTTTGTGTGTGCTAGAATGTCCTTGAAAAACTGGAAAGATATGCTCCATATGTCAGCAATTGTATCTATATCAATTGAATCAAAATAGGAGACTAAAAACATCGAAAGATCTTTCTCTGTGACATTACTGCTAAGATAAGATCTCTTTTGTTCTTCTAATATCTGAGGATAACATCTGGAGATAATGGAGTCAAAAATATGTGGCAATGTGACATGAGATCTTCCTCCATCCAAAATGTGAAGTAGTTTGACAGCTGGATCGTTGGAAGGGGAAAATTCAACTAATGTTTCTATAACCTCTCGTCTTTCCAAGTCCATTAGAGCCTCTAATAGCTTTCGTGCTCTGAATTTAAGCTTATGTCCCAAGGAGGTTAAAGATCGATCCGCAAGTTGGAAAGTATCCTTGGGAGATATTAGTTTCGAATCTGACCAGTTCCAAATTTCAAAGCAAATTTTTGTAGCATCCTGAAAAGATAATATGATCGAATATCTCCTATTGTATGCCGAGTTTCTTATAGCCGGAGATTCTATCTGGAACACTCCCAGTATAACAGTATTCAAAAATCCTGACTCAGATGTGGTCAATGTAGATCTGTCCAGATTGGCCCCAATCGTTGAGCGAACTAAAAAGCTGTGGCTTATAGAAAGAAAATCCTCTAGCCCTGAGACTAGTATATTAATAGAAGGCTCCACATCTTCAAGAATACTAATTTCTTCAAACCTTGAGATTCTTCTAAAGTAACCCTCGACTTTTTTTATAAGGGCATCGTTCAAACTTAATAAAACACTGAATACTGAATCGTGAAATAAGTATAATGATTTGGTTAATAGTGAGATCCAGCTTTCCAACAAAAGCGCTGTCTTAGCATTCTCTATACCTTGAATAATAAAGCTCACAAATAGTGGTTCTTTTCCATCATCATCAACTTGCAACAAGTTTAAGTTGATTTTCAAATCATCTGCAAGCTCCAAAAAATAGAAAATAGTCTTCAATAATTTAGTTTCTATCAACTCGATGGTGTATCTTTTCTCTGACTCGAGATTCATGTAATAGAAGCAGGTATCAATAAGAGTGTGAAACTTAGTAACGAAAAAGCTCTCACTTCCTGTCATTAATAGCTCTAAGAGTTTGAGACAGCCCTCAACACAGTTGTAATAGACGTCTATAGCTCTGTCATTATTTATGACATCCACATTAAGCTTTAAATCAAAAAACTTTTCAATGATTGATAGCATTAACGTTTTGTAGGTTGATATTTCCCAATCATTTTGCTGTATGAGATTCAATTTCGAGCTGTTATCCATTACCGCAAACTCATTATTGAATGCTTCTTTCATTTGCTTGCCGTTGGATTTGAGAACATTCAAAACAGTTGTCAAATAGTAGGAGAATTGATTCAAATCATCATCAATTACTAGTTCCTTTCTATCGGCTTGAATAAATTCAAAATCCAACAATGGATTGGTGACAAGTTTCAAAAGTCTATTTGCTAATCCACTTTTTATAGAAGTACCAATAAATGAAATTACGGGTTGAGCCTTTGCATCTTCTTCGATTTCAAGAGCATCCAATAGAACTTGCAAAGGTTTGGTCAAAATACGATCTCCCTCACTAATCGAATTCGAATGGATCCAAAGTGTTTCAAATGCTCTAACTCTAAGATGAATTGGAAGACTTAGGAGAAGTTCTAATAATCCTGCCTCGATACTATAGTACAGCACACTTAATTCCAAATCATAGATGGCCCTTACTGCCTCCACTTGATAGTTCGCAGGACTAGACGAATAAAGTGAGACCCACAAATTGGAAAGTATTACTTTGAGAAGTCTTTCTTTTTCCAAATTGGTCATTGCTTTTGAAATGAGACTGAAAATTCTAGAAACACCAAATGAAAGAAATATCGTTTGGTCATTAGTTTCAAGTAATCCCTTCGGTATATTGATAGATAAAAATGCATCCAACAATTCCCTGTTCAACCATACATATGACTCACTCTTAGGAATAGTGAATAAAATATCATGTAGAACGGTAATTAAGCGATAAGCCAAAGGAATATCAGTAATATTTTTGATAAGCAAAACAGTTACTAGATCCAACATCAACAAAGAAAGACCGTCATTTGAAACTGGGAAAGCAGTATCATTTGTTTCACTTTCTTCATAGAACTTCTTCACGATGTTGATAATATCTGAGTGTGGAAATGTAATCTTCGTCTCACTATCGATAAGACCATATGCCCTTTGAGGAATAAGACTAACTAACAATTCAAGAATCGACACTATCTTTGGACTAAGTTCTTGCTTTGAAGCATTTGATAACAAACATAAGGCGGCCAATGGAGCGTGGACTGTGATCATTTCTTCTTCATTGAAATTGAAACTCTTCAACACAAATTCAAGAATGTCTAGTCTCTTGTCATCATTTTGCACTATAATGAGAATGATGTCATTCCAAATGTATGACGATTCAATTCCATCAAAGAAAGCTTGAGCAGCGGCCAATATTTCAGCATTATTTCTTCTTTCGTAACAGACCTCCAAAAGAGGCGAAAACAATCTAGGAGTAAGTAAAGTGCTAATCTCCCACTTATCCATTATAATCAGTAACGAAATCTTGAATGCCTGTGTTTCTGTCGCGGGTGATGAAGAGTGGACCAATTCGAGCAATTTCGCTGATAAGCTCTCAAGGGCGTACTTCTCGAAGTATTTCGAACGGCCTAAAGATTTTTGATGATGGTCTGCATCAGGTTCTGGCCCCAAAAATAGATTCCACAATCTTCTATTAAGACTCATATCCTTCTTCAACGTCACTTTGGAGCATGCCATAATTAGCAATTCCTTATCTTTTGTGGAAATAATCGATTCAAACACGATAGAATCAAGGGGCAAATGCGATAATAACAAATCAAAGAATCCCCTCACTACTATGATATCACTGGCAGAATTCAAAGTTATGGTAGAGCTAATGGCGGTAGCAAAAGATCTGACCAAGAGACCGGACTCTGGTCTCAAACAAGCCTGTGCCTCCTCTGAAAGGTTGTTATTGGCGCCTACTGCAGAGAATACTGGCAATCTTCTGTTGCACCAAAGTAAGGCGCCCAATCGTCTTTCGGGGTTACTAATAATACAAAGGAACATGCTGTGCCAGAAATGGCTGTCGTCGTCCAATTTTGCCTTGAAAGTGTCCAACAAATCAACAACATCGTTGAATACTTCGGAACTCTCGTCATCTAACCCAGGTAACAAGCTGAGCATTATGGGCTTGGACACTGCTTTTAAGTTCTCCTTGCGGATGTATGGCAATAAGTATGCTTTGAATATGTGGATCAATTGGGGCTTGACCAGGATGGAGCAGTAGGACAACAAAGGCAATAGACCCGGAAGCCATATGAGTAGCTCGTCGTTCAAAGCATCGGTCGTTAATGAGCCGAATATGGACTCGTATATGCTCAATGTCTTTTGGTGAACACCGTTTGGGAGTCTAGAAGACAAACAAAGCGACAACTTGTTGGAAACCTTGGCCCCATAGGGAATGTTGGACTGCGAGCGGGGTGAGTCTTCGGACAACTGCAACGCCTTCTGCAAGCGGGACAAAAACGAGATGTAGTCGGCCCATTCGTCTAGGGAATCAAAGGTGGCTAGAGCCTTTTCCACCAGCTGGTAGTATCGTTTGTCTTTTGCGGACAAGTTTTCCGGGGTGTTTGACCGCCTCAACCCCAACAACGGCACAGACTTGAGGATCTGCCTGCCCGGAGGTTCCATTTTTGGTGTGGTGGGTTCAATTGGGGAGGTGTTGTGTCACAGAGTCCGGTGCATTATTTACGTGTTACGGTGAGCGAATTGCGACACATGACAATTGTTTGCGACAATTGTTTTCGACAATAGTTTGCGACAATACTTACGACAATACTTACGACACATGTTTGCGACAATACGTACGACAACCACTACGACACTCCACTAGTGGCGTGTCGTCTACTAACTCAAGACGCGGTCGATGAACCTCAACACGTCGTCCAACTCCTCGTCACTGGCGTTGTGTGCCACCCCGGCGTAGGTCCTGAACGTGTAGTCCGTAAACCCCAAGCTCTTGTAGAACTCACTGGTCTGTTTCCCGTGCTCGCACTGGATCACGGGATCCGCCAAGCCGTGGCCCTGGAAAACGGGGGTGCTTGCGTTGGCAACCGAGCCGGCCACCTTGGTCCGGATGGTGTCCTTGAATGTGGTGGCACAGAAGCCGGCCAAGGCAATGGCGCCGCCGATCTTAAAGTCCAACAAGGCAAGCGTGGCGAGCGTCAAGGCGGCCCCCTGCGAAAAGCCCCCGATGATGATCTTTTCGGGGGCAATGTGGTGCACCTCGATCTGCTCCTTGATCAAGCGGGTCAAAGTGTCACAACTTTTGTAGAAGCCGGCCTCATCCTGTCTGCCGTCGGGACTGCCGAATTCATACACGTCGAACCAGGCGGGCATGACCATGCCGCCGTTGCAAGTGATGGGTCTCTTGGGGGCGTGGGGGAACACGTAGTTGATGGAGGTGTGGTTCTTGACAAGGTTGGACTGTCTGACCAAATTGGGGAACCACGACCACCCATCGCCGGAGTCGCCCAATCCGTGGACAAAGATGACTGCGGCCTTGGCGGGCTGGCTGGTGGCGGACACGCGGATTGCGGGGAGGATCTGCGACATGGTGCTGCTGCTGTGGGGGGGGTGCGGTAGCTGCGGCAGTTGGGAAAGCCTTAATTTGCGCTAGTAGCCTTTATTTTGCGAGTGCGCATTAGTCAGAATGGGCTACACAGAAATAACTGGTTTTATCCAGTTCTCCTTTCACCTCTTCTTCGACCCTTCTCACAACCACACTTCACCAGAGTTTTCACTATTATATAGTTTCTCTTAACCACCGTTTATCCTGTTTCTATGTATTTAGAATCCAATAAATGATGATGTATTGAAAAAAAAAACAGATGCTGCGAAATAGAGGCTGCGAAAGAGGAGTGGCAGTTCCCGATTTGGCGGAGCAGTATCACCGCCTGCAGGTGCACTGGACAGTGGGCACGTGAACCTGGTGGGCATGCAGTAGACATGTGAAGAGACTGCCAAATGCACCTGCTACTACGATCCTGCTACTAGTGGTAAGTTTCCCGCAAATTGCTGCGAAAAAAACCAGCCCTGCCATTGAGCAAGCGGTATATTATTTACAAGAATGTACGTAACTGGGCCTAGTTCAACACGTCGCGGGATTCCTTCAAGCCGAAGTGGGTGAAGAGCCGGTCCCACTGTCCCTTTTTGTGGAGCATCGCCAATATCAACACCGCGGGCAAGTGCCACACCGAGCACCAGAAGAGCTTCTTGGCGTGCACCCCGGCAGCAGCCAAGCCCTCGGCACCGGGCTGGCCGTACCTATAGTTTTGTTCTTGCTGGCGCCAGAACTGGTACGCCAAGTACGTCAACCAGCCGTTGGCCACCGCAGAGTCGAACGGGAACACCCAGTCGGTTATGCCGTAGAAGCTCAAGCCGAAACACAACGGGAACATCAACACAGAGTATCTCAACGCGACCCGGGCATTGAGACGCGGGTTCTCCGCCGCCGTCATCACGTACCCGGCCTGTTTGTACTGTTCGGCGATGCTGTGCGATAATGCGTTGAAGTGGGGAAACTGCCACGCGTACAACAAGCCGGCCAAGCACCACGCAGCAGGGTGCAACAACGACGAAGACGCGGCCCAGCCCATCAAGGGCGGAATCGCCCCCACGATAGCCCCCACCCAGGTGTTGATGATCGACACTCTTTTGAGCGACGTGTATATCCAGGCGTACAAGGCTATGTTCAAGAACCCGAGCGCAGCCACGACCGGGTTCACCCCGAACCACAACATCACACAGCCAACGGTCCCGGCCGCACCCGCAAACTGGAATGCCTGCACCGGAGTTACAAGGCCGCGCACCACCGGTCTGCCTACTGTCCGAGGCATCTTGCGGTCAAACTCCGGCTCGCGGCCCATGTTGATGGCGTTGGCCGCACCGGAGCATAGCGCCGTGCCGGCAGTAAGGAACATGAGCTCGCTGAGCGATACCGAAAGCGGCGAAAGCGCGTACGAGCAGATGCAACTCAAAGTCACGAGCACAGTGAGATTGGGCTTAGTGAGCTTGATGTACGGGTTTATAAGCGCGGCTAACTCCGATTTCAGCCGCGGAAACGCCGGTTGCGGCACCGCTAACGCGGCAGTACCGGAAACGGTGCCGGTTGCGACCATGTCCGGGTTCTTCCGCGGCTCCTTGGGCGTCACCCGGAATGGTACGTTGGCATGGTGGATGTCCAGCTTCTGCGACAGCTTGGCCTCGGGCTCCTGGCAGTTCAACACCTTGCTCGCGACATTCTCAAGCGAAAAGGACTTGGGCAGCACCGGCTTTGAAACGGATGATATGACTCTTCTGTGGGCACAGTCCAAGAACTGGTTTCCGATGAAGCTCAGATGAACAACCAACTTGTGCTTCGTGTTGTGGAAGAAAAAGTTGAAATTGGCCGAGTGGTTCAAACTCGGCATACGTAGCACCCGCGTAGCCATGATAGCAGACCGGTTCTAGTGTGTTACGGCTGAACGGTGCTTGGTAGCTGGAGCACCAGAATCAACCCATTCAAGCACTGGGAAGAGCGACATTGCGACAGCGCGACATTGGGAAACCGCGACATTAGCCACGACACGACCCGCCCGTCCAGGCCGTCACCGGCCACAACGCACCTCCAGACGTAGACGGACACGCCGTTGGAGAGATGTAGTCGGTGGAGCCCACTGCGCGGTGGTCCAGGAAAGGGGATACGCACTTTCTGCCCCTCGCGACGCAAGAGGCCGATTCGGTAGACGGGTGGGTGGTGGACGGGGTTTGGCTCCAGTTGTGAAAAGCCGACCCGGCCCACGACACCACCAGCAAGAGGCACTACGAGACGACACTGGCAAATGCGTAATATTTAGATGAGCTCCCCGCGGCTCAGAGAAAGCGACATGCTCTCCCCAGGGGACGCGCACGTGACCACGCACGTGACCGGTCACGTGCACCGCCTCTACACACCTATTTGCTCTCCTCCGACACGGCCTCGCCCTTCTCCTCGTTGCTCAAGTTGGAGATGACACCGTTGGCGGTGTCCGGGTCGGCGGCCTTCTCGTTGCGCTTCTTGTTGTCCAACTTGTTCTCGATCAAGTCGTGGAACGCGATGATGGCCCGGACCAACGTGCTGATGTACACCACCATCAACTGGTCGTTTGTCTTGACGGTGAACGCGGTGGCGAGCGGGTCGGACGTGTTGGCGGGCTGCACCGAGTCGGAGTCGCGCACGAGCAAGGTGGCGTCGCCCAAGCTGGGCAAGAGGTTGAACACGTTCTGCAACTTGCCCAAGATGGTGTGGTTGATGGGCAAGCGCCCGGCGTACACCTTGTCCAAGTAGGTGGCGATTTCGCGGAGCTTCTGGTGCAAGCCCAACAAGGACTGGTACGTCTGGCTGACGCGGAGCGAGAGGTTGCCGGCGGCCTGGTCGCGGATGTCGCGCAACAAGTGCTCCACGCCAATCTCCTCGGCCTCCTCGGCCTCGATGAGCGAGGGCACGTGCACAAACGTCTTTTCCGCGGCCGAGCCGTCGTTCTTGATGTCGTCCACGGCGTAGTACGCGTCGGTGGGGATGCCGACCGGGCGCGGCTGCACGTCGACTATGAGCAACACCGGGTGGGGCGTGTACTTCTTGAACACCTCGTTGATCTTCAAATCCGAGGGCCGCAACTTGGGCCCGGAATGGTACCACCCGATCAACTTCTCCTTGGCGTTGATCTTCTTGAACATGTCGCCCATGGCGTCTATGAAGTTGTGGTCCAAGAACCACACGTTGGGGTTTCTTTCGTCCTCCTCGAACGGAATGGCGTACGAGTTGGTCACGCGGATGGTGTCGCTGGCGTTGTCCCCCAACACCACCCCCACCACCCGTTTCTTGGAGTCCTGGGCCACCCGGTTGTAGTGGTCCACCACCGACAAGAGCACCAACGGCGACACCGTCACCGTCTTGCTCAAAAACGTCAACTCGCTGGCTGTGGCTGGGTTGCTCATCGTGGGTCGTGTGTGTAGTGTCCAATTGCACGTGAAAACAGCTCAAATTCGGGACTGCTGTGGCCTGTTCTGGACGCTTTCGCTACACCACTGTTCAACACCTTTTGCCTCCACGCACGGCGTGCGCGCACCAAAAATCCAGAATATCAAATTTTCGCGACACACTACCTTTCACATCACCAAGTTGCACTATTCCGGCTCAAACACCCATGTTCGGCCAGATAGTCATCGGCCCGCCGGGAGCCGGCAAGTCCACGTACTGCTACGGCGTGTACCAGTTCCTCAACGCCGTGGGCCGCAAGCTGGCCATCGTCAATCTAGACCCCGCCAACGACAGACTACCCTACAACCAAGAGGTGGCACTCGACATCCGCGATTACATTACGGTGGAGGAGGTGATGCAGGAGTTGAACCTAGGACCCAATGGCGGTCTTATGTATGCTCTTGAGAATTTGCACGAAGAAGGTGTGGATGAGTTCATTGCCCAGATCGACCGTTTGGTGCACGACCACAACTATCTCATCTTTGACTGTCCCGGGCAGGTGGAGCTCTTCACGCACCACAACTCGCTTTTCCGCATTTTCAGGAAGTTGGTCAAGGTCAACAAGTTGCGGCTTTGTGTGGTGTCGCTTGTGGACCTGATCTACTTGACCAGCCCGTCGCAGTACGTGTCCATTCTTTTGCTCAGCTTGCGCTCCATGCTCCAGCTCGATTTGCCGCACGTGAATGTGATCAGCAAGATCGACATGCTCAAGCAGTACGGCGAGTTGCCGTTCCGGCTCGATTACTACACCGAGGTGCAGGACTTGTCGTACTTGACGCCGCATTTGGAGCGCGAGTCCAACTCGGTATTGGGCCAGAACTACGTGCGGCTCACCGAGCTTATCGCCGAGTTGGTCCAGGACTACAACCTCGTGCTGTTTGAGGTGCTCAGTGTTGAGAATAAGCGGTGCATGATCAACTTGTTGCTGGTCATAGATAAGGCCACTGGGTACAGTTTTGGCAGCGAAATCGGCGGCGATTCCATCTGGAGCGAGGCCACCCGCCAGGGCGGATTAGCGTACGAGGATGTCGATGTTCACGAGAGATGGATCGAGTACAAGGAAGAATACGACAAGAAAGAGAGAGAGGAGGATGAACAGGCCATGAAACAGGACCAACTGCAGGATGTGCCGCTAACCGAGGACGAGGAGTACGAGCGGCAGCTCCAGGAGTGGGATGCCAAGCAGACACACCCACACACACATACACACTAGTATTTTATTGTAAATAGTATCAGTTTATAGAGGGCACGGATCAGGAATATAAAATGGTGTATTCGCGACATTTTGCAGCAGGGCGTGCGCGGCACAACCCCCCATCAGATCACCAGAAAAAAAATATGTCTCCATAGTAAACAGGCTGATTACGCCAGTGCTAGAAAGCGTGCACGGGCCATTCCGGACCTTTTTGCTATACTGACCACCATGTCCTTGAGCGACTTTGACATACTATCCAATCCAGAGTACCTGGAGGGGGTCAGTCGCCAGCTAGCGCACACCATTGCCGGCTTAGAGATTAAACGAGACGCATTAGTAAGTCAGGTGGAGCTCTACCAGACGCTTCAGGAACAAATCGCCAGTGACGATAGGATACGAAATGACCAGGGCGAGGTCATGATAATGCTCGGAGATGGCTATTTTGTCAAGAAAAGCACCGAGGCTGCGGTCGAGTTCTTGTACCGCCGAATAAAGTCCCTCGGCGAAATAGTAGCACTGACCACCACTGAACTCGAAAAGGCTTCCACCACCAGAGACAATTTTGAGAAGTTCAGGGACTACACCAACAGCCAGCTCAGTGAGCAGCCGGAGGGTGGTGAGAAACTCAATGAAGAAGGATTGCCCTTCATGGATATCCAGGAAGATCTTGACGAAGACGGCAATGTGCTTGACGTTAAGATCAACAACAAAAGGGTGGCGAATCTGCACTCTGAGAGCAGCAAGATTGAGCACATTAACGAGCTAATAGATACCCCAGAAAAAGATGCAACAGCATCATCTATGCATGCAGATATCGAGTCTAACATGGATGACCAACTCACTGAGTTGTTTGAGGACATGGAGATTATAGACAGAAACAGCAACACTGTGGCAGGTCAGATGCATATAGACCCCAATGACTTGTTGGAGAAAATAGACAAGCTCAAAATCAGCAACGAAGACAAGTTCAGACTAAAGCAGATATGTCTAGACGAGTACAGAAAGATATTCGGAGACAAAACCAAGAAATCCGGGCAGAGTCCCGATGACAGCATCGCGGCTGAAGTGTCTGAAAACTCGTTAGATGAAATAAAGGGCCAGGAGAGAGACCAGGTGTTGGCGTCCATAATCAGAGAGAATAATTTGAACGACTTCGATAGCACCAGTACTCCTTTACCCGCTGGTTACAACTCCATAGAGAAGAGCGATATCTTGGAATTAGAGATATTGGCTGATGAGTTCGATGATAGTAATAATCCTGACGATAATAATGAAACCTTCGATGATAATGAGGAGTGGGATTTTGACTTTTCTGATGATGGAGAAGATGACGACGACGAGGATGCAGACTACGACTATAGCGACGACATATTGTATGGTAACAAGTCTTTGTCTTTGGGACCCTCTCTGAATGAAAAGGTCACCAACATGTTGTGGGATCAAATATCGAAGTTGAGACAGTCTAATCTTAAATCCGACAGCATAAAAGGGAGTGTCCCTAAGAAGAAGAAGTCCGTACGGTTTGCTGAGAATTTGGAAATCAACGAAATTGAAAATATTAGTGAAGAGTTGAAGATGATGTCGTCCATGCCTACGAAAAAACTCTCACTATTCAAACAAGAGAGAATTGTCCAATATAATGAGTCAATACCTGAGGAAGCTGAGATAGACTTTGTTACGGAGCAGGAACAGAATACCTTAACAGATGTTGTGGAAAATGAGCCCGAAGAGTTCCCCGAGCCTGTACTCGAAGATGAAATAGTGGAATCACAGATTTTTGAATCCCACATGGTTGAATCTACCATTTTGGAACCACAAGTTGTTGAATCACAACCTAATGATAAAAGCATTGAAACACCTAAAAAGGTATCCAGATTCAAACTGGGAAGAATTGCATCGTCATACAATGCTCCAAAAGTCATCGTAGACTCGGAATTAAAATCCGATAATCCAGTAGACAGAAGAGAATTAATAAACCAGTCCATTTCAGACATCGAAGACAGAGAAGACACCGATTTTGCTTCTGATAATGAACCGATTCTTGCCGATTCAATAGTTGAAACGGATATAGTTAACACCAAGCCAAGTGAAGACATAAAAGAGAAATCTAAGAAAGTCTCTCGCTTCAAAGCGAATAGATTGGCTAGGTCCCAAAAAGCAGTTACCGGGAGCACCGGTTTGATAGAGGAAAATACCAAGGAAGATGAGGTAGAATCAGAGAAGGAGGATGAAGATGCTGTCATTAGGGAAACAACTTTGGACTATCAAACATTACAAAATGATGTTGATTCAATGGCCAAGGCTTACGTACTAGGGTTGTACGATGATGATATAGAGACTCATGGTCCAGTAGTAAACAAGATGGATGACTTTGAAATACTAAATAAAATGTTGGAGTCTATGCCTTCCAAGAAAACAAACGAGGAAAAAAGTCAGGATGAATTCCAAGATATCACAAATATCAAGCTACAAGACCTGCATGTCTTTGATTCTGAATTGGATGAAATAACAAAAGCTGATTTTGATGATGATTATGATGATAACGGTCCTATTTTAGCGGATGAGATTGTCGAAAACGATATAGAAGACGAGTTCGCGGGTCCAGAAGATGTAGATGATGATATCTTAGATCAAGAAATAATAACTAATTATCATAAATTGAGACAGAAGATTATTTTTGAAAATAGAGCTAAGGGATATTTAAAAACAGATACAGAGCAAGAGTTAATACCAATTGACGAGAATGGTAATACGGTTAAAGTTAGTAGATTCAAAGCAGCTAGAATGAACTAAACATTCATGTTTGTTGCGTGTATATAGTAATACTAATAATGAAAGATATCCAATAGGCTTGATTATTCGTTTTGCATCTGAGTTCAGTTTCGAAATACTCAATCAAAGGTTGAATTCGAGTCAGAAGAGCATTAAATTGAATGTTAGCAAGAATTAAACAGAAATCACCAAATGATATTGCAGAGTTCAGCTATTTTCTATTTAATCGTAGGCGACTTTTGTGCTCTAAAGTCTATAATATTAACTTTTGACACAGCAGTCAATGATATGTCTTGTTTATTATCCTACCCAAGAGATCTTGATCACACATATAACTTTTTTTTACATATAAGCGGTAGGTAAAAGATTCTATAACGATAAATTGGGACCTTTTTGAAATGAATCTACTCTCATATTGGCTAGGTTAATAAAAAGTGTGGTACGATTAAAGTTTAATCTGTATGAATGATTTGCTACTAATATGATAAATGCTGGTCAATGATACTAAGAAATAAAAGCGGCTAGTATAATCAATTCCGGTCCTATGAATTAGAAGTAAAAGCGTGAATGTACGGGCTTAAGCCTACTCTATTAATAGCATTTGGGGGACAATTTTTGTGACTCTTAATGTGGCAGAATCTCCAAACATTTAGCCAGTCTCATGTTATCATTAATCAAGCTCAACCCAGAGGCATTAATCAACTTATAATGCAGGGATCGGTATTAATACATCCATTTCTTCTCTATTACAATGATTAATTTCTTGGAGATTTCAATGTATACCAGCTATCCGTGAAAGTTATCAAGACACATTTTTGTCTGCATGTCTTGGCAAGAATTGAAGCCTCCTATGGCAATAAAATAATCTCATGCACCAGAGTCTCAATTTCAGTAGATAAGCTAACATTTATTAGAAGGGAACGACTCCCAATCGAAAGTTGAACAATTAGTGAATTTCCACATACATACAGAAAGCTCTGGCAAAAAACCTCCTCAATGGCACTTCTGCAGCTTTTTAATAAAAATATTAGTGCAGGGCCCCATTGGAGCGAGATAGCCCTAAAATGATTTTTATTTCAAGTCTAATATCGCACTTTTGAAGTGATAGTTCGTCTCTGCTACATATAGCTAATTCAATAGTAATTTGAACTACTATAAGGTATCTACTGGTTTTTTAACCTCTAACGATAAAATTGTGAAAGGTCTTTAGTATATAGCTATTAAATTAGTCTATATCGATGCATAACTGGACTTATTCTAGATGACTGCAGACACGATAGCGATGATACCGACTACTAACAATGCCTTTGGAATCTTCAAAGTATGAGAACCCGATTTCGATGACTTACTAGCCTCGTATGAGATCCCACAATTGTAAATCGAGTTATCGTAATAGTTAGTTCCATTACTAAGGGCAATATCCAAGTTCGACTCTCCACAGTTGTAAACCGCCAGAGTGATGTTTGGTTGTATATCCCTCTCCATCAAATAGAGATCTATCTCTCTCTTCGATTTTTTGGATGCATGATAATAGCTTTGACCACACTGATAGTCCGCATTAAACTTGTTTAGGATATCGGTCACATCAGTCAAGTTACCTATATCAATAGGAACATTGGTTACAGTGATATTAGAATCACCGCAATCTAAGAATGTCAAGTTTGAAGGATTTGAGCTGAAGTCTATCGTCATTCGAGTAATAGAGATTTGGAGAGACCCTAGAATGATACCATAAAAAGGTTATAAATAGGGAAGTTAATGAAATATATAATAACGAGGCTGCAGAATTCGAAGTATGTTTCTCACAACCTAATTGTGCCTCTCCATTAGACGGGCTACCTAAATGTAAGCTTCATAATTATATTACATTAAGTAACCCTTCATGAAATTGCAACTTTGGCCGAGGTCGCTTACACTAATACGCTTCAAATAATACCATATACTGTCAAATAATCATGCATGAACCAAAAAATAACCATTGGTCGTTCTTTACCACCGAACAATTCAGCCTTATCTTATACAGGAGTGCAATCCAGTCTCTTAAAAGTGTACTTTTGCACAGATTTGTCATCCCTTCCGGCAATGGCTTCTTAATGAAAGCTAAAAGAAGGGCGTTTAGCACTTATAAGCTCTTGCTCACATTCGAAACTTTCTGATGTCAGGAATAGGGAACAACTTTAGAGGCGCTAACATGGTAGTTTCTTGTTTTTTCCCCCAATTTTAATTTTTCTGCAAAATTTGAATTTAAATTCTAGTAAAAGTCATGGAGTGGAAATCCTAATTGTACGCTTGTGATATACGATTCCGTATATCTTGAATAACGAAATAAATACGAGAAACTATAAAAAGATGCAATTGACTGACTGAAAGGTCGTTCAAACTCAGATTGCGCAACAAGGAACTTCGTGGATTCAATGGCACCCTGCTTCTTCTTGTCTTTGGACGGGACTTGATGCTACTGGCGCTGTTTATTCGCTTGGCTTCGCAACTGAAGTAAACCTGGTCTTCGTAGGTTCCTTCTAGTGTGTACACCCCAGTCCAACCACAATTATCATCATCGCTCCGCTGAACAATCAAAGCTGCTATTCCTAAGCCCAGGGCTGTTATATAAGACACACCACCTAACATCTGTCCGTTTGGAAAAGTCAGTATCACTAGTGCCGAGTTCAAATGAATGCACTTGTACCTGACTTTGCTCTTGGCTTATGACCATCTTGCCATACGAAAACACATCATTCTCGATGGGAGCCGAGACATTATAGGACTGGTCTACTTTCTTAATAGACACAGCCAGCGACAGAATAAGTGGCTGAAACGTAACAGATGTTGCATTAGTGAGTAATAATTGCCCTACCAAGCAATATAAGATTGATAAGGAATAGTGACATTTTATAACTTTCATTGTAGGCAAGGATTGTTGATAGTAGAATCGCGATGAAGTCAAGAGTTCTGAACAACGGTGATACGATATTTTGGTTTCTAGCCATATTTTAACGAATTCTTTATGGACTGTAGTATAGCTGCTTTAATTAATCCTGTTCCTTTTAGATAAATTGTTTTCTGAAGGGGCTGGTGCGGTATAATTATACCAAAGCTCGGTTTCACTATGATTTTAATATAAGCCACATTTGAGGCAAAATAACTTGTAATTAAACCCATACAGAAAACGACACTTCTGCAAGCCTTCAGAACCACATTTTACAAAGTTTTAGGTGGGGTTAACAAAATCAACGGTGACTAATGTTACTAAAGATTGAAACCACTGCTTTTAAATTGAGAAAATTCGTAAAATGGAGTTTTGCGCAGTTTGCGATCCCTTCTGGCGATGGCTTCTTAATGAAAGCTAAAAGAAGGGCGTTTAGAACTTATAAGCTCTTGCTCAATTAATTTGCGCTATTGATGCACTGAATATCCAATTAGCTGTACAACTGTTACTGACCGAAGATGGAATTCTTGTCGCTGATGGCAACCAGATCAAAGAAGCTACCAGAATAATTGATCCAGTAGCTAAGCTAATTCTTATAACTCTACCGAAACTGGTGGTTGAAGATGGAGAGCTGTATCTAGAACGGTCGTTCAAACTGAAATTGCGCAACAAGGAACTTGGTGAAGTCAGTGGGACTTGATGCGACTGGCGCTGATTATTCGCTTCTGTGGTCCTTTACCTACACTTGAAATATTGAAGGAAGGTTTCAGTCTTACTCTAAATCTTCCACTGCTACGTGCCAAATTGGAATCGATAGTTTTTAGCAGCAATTCTAGGAAAAATATCTAAAACTCTTCTAGTTCAGCTATTTTCTATTTAATCGTAGGCGACTTTTGTGCTCTAAAGTCTATAATATTAACTTTTGACACAGCAGTCAATGATATGTCTTGTTTATTATCCTACCCAAGAGATCTTGATCACACATATAACTTTTTTTTACATATAAGCGGTAGGTAAAAGATTCTATAACGATAAATTGGGACCTTTTTGAAATGAATCTACTCTCATATTGGCTAGGTTAATAAAAAGTGTGGTACGATTAAAGTTTAATCTGTATGAATGATTTGCTACTAATATGATAAATGCTGGTCAATGATACTAAGAAATAAAAGCGGCTAGTATAATCAATTCCGGTCCTATGAATTCGAAATACACTGCACTCCAGATTATTTTTTAGCGTAATTGTGGAACAACCAATAAGCATGAATTCAAAGCAGAAGTATCCGGGGAAATCCAGGTTTGTGTAAGATAACGGAATCGGAGTTTTTCTTTTTATTTTTTCTTTTCTTAATTTTGGGGCAAAGAGGCAAGTACCAAGCACTTTATTTTAGTAAGGAAGAAATCGTATGATGATATCTAGAGGTGTGTGTTGACGTTGGTAAGTATACAAACAGTAAATCTGAATTGATTATGTTGAAAATCAGTGTCACCATCGCAAGACGGGTATATCATAATGGACTGCCGAAAATAATAGGCTCCTACGGGAGTATGATGGCTTGGCTCGGAGTTCAACACGTCGGAACTGGGGATAAGAGCGCTATGAATTAATTGGTCGATATAGGCCTGGACAAAAGGAAGTCGGCTATTTCATAGATAAAAAGATTTCTAACATCAGTAGTTTAGTAGAAAGAACTCCGGTGAGCGCCAAATAATTAGCGCATTGAGAACAATGGAGCGAACCAGATTTGCAAATATTCTAGAAATGTTAGTATTGTTTTGTGGGGGATGCGGTGATTGAGGCGGTTAAAACGCTCAGGAGGTATAATAGTTGTTATGAATATGCCCCAGAATATGAGAATTATGATGCAATTTCAAGTAAAAGACATCACAAAAGTCATAGACCGGTATTCAGATTTTTGCTATTCCGGTCATCTTGGTAGGATACCCCGGGGACTAAACAACAATTTGAGAGTACTAGTTATCAACCTCTAAACGATAGGAGACATAGATGACTGCTCTGTAAATAGTCGGTCAGAGAGAAATGTCTCGAGATTTGGTGTACAAAAATCATCTAGTCTAATTGTAGTAACAAAATGATATGACCACAGAAACCAGACGTCGAAGCCAGCGAAGTCAAACGGTGTTAGCAGCGTTTCTAGATCAGACGGTGAGCAAAATAGCCAATTAAAGATAGCAATCACTGTCAACATGCCGTATGCCATCGCTAGATGAGAGAAGGATGAGAGTGCCCCACTATTTTACCCCGAGTCACGGATTAACTAATTTTTCCAGCCAATCGGCCATTATGGTCCAGTAGGGGGGTCACATGACACTCTAACACCACCTTAATCAATGCTGTTTACCTCTATACGTTTGTTTCAGCAACATACACGCAGTGGCAAAGCACGGTGGCATATGTCATTTTGTAGGGCCTTAGTGGCCCAGCAACGTCATGGTGAAAACCGAACAGAAAAAAAAAAGATAGAGCGGAAAAAGAAATCAATTTCGACCAGAGTCGGAACCCGGAAATGCGTCTACCGAGGGTACTAACAGACCACCGAAAAGAGGTGTCCGGTTCATAATAAAGGAGGGTCACTAAACCACGAAACCACCATCATCACTGCTGCTAGCAGATGATGCTACCGGCTCCTAAATATAGCGAGTCAGACCGTGTTTACACCTAATTCCCCCATTGCGAGGCTGTATCATAAGATAACCCACTCAGGGACCGATGAGCATTCCCCTCCTCTATGGTAAATCCCCTCCTCTTTTATAGTGTAGATTCTGGCTGGACCCAACACCACAGCCAAAGGGAAATGACCGGAACACGAAATACGACCACAAAAAATAAATGAAAAAAAAAGAATAAACTGAAAAAGAAATTTCCAACAAAATAAACACGTCGCCTTGTGTGCAGGTGCTGCCCCAACCGCCATATAAAGTCTATCTGGTGCAACTTACACCATATAAATCCAGCATCATTTCCCCTTTTCTGGTCAGATACTGCCATTTGAGAAAACCCGTCTGGAGCCTTCTTTTTGTCAATTTTTTTTTCAGTTTGACTGTGTTACTCCATTTCCGGTACCCATCCCATCGCACACACATACACCATGTCGTCTATCCTCAAGCAAAGAGTCAGATACGCCCCCTACTTGCAAAAGTTGAGAACCGCTGAGCAGTGTGTGGAGCTTTTCAAGCACGGCCAGTACTTGGGCTGGTCCGGTTTCACCGGTGTCGGTGCACCCAAAGCCATTCCCTCTGCGTTGGTTGATCACGTTGAAAAGAACAATTTGCAGGGTAAATTGCAGTTCAACTTGTTTGTTGGTGCTTCTGCCGGCCCGGAAGAAAGCAGATGGGCCGAGAACTCCATGATCTTGAGAAGATCGCCCCACCAGGTTGGTAAGCCCATTGCCGCTGCTATCAACGATGGCAGAACCCAGTTTTTCGACAAGCACTTGTCCATGTTCCCCCAGGACTTGACATACGGGTTTTACACCATGAACAAGCCCGACAACTCCAACTTGGACTTCACGATTATAGAGGCCACCGCCATCACCGAAGACGGGTCCATTATTCCCGGTCCGGCCGTCGGTGCTTCCCCGGAAATGTTATCGGTTTCCAACAACATCATCATCGAAGTCAACACCAAGACCCCATCGTTTGAGGGTTTGCACGACATTGACTTGCCCGTCAACCCTCCCTTCAGACAACCCTACCCCCACACCTCTGCCGACTACAAGATTGGCAGAACCGCCATACCGGTCGACCCCTCCAAAGTGGTTGCCATTGTGGAGTCCACCACCAAGGACAAGGTTCCCCCAAACACGCCCAGTGATGCCCAGTCGCAGAACATTGCTCATCATTTGATCGAGTTTTTGGAACACGAAGTCACGCAGGGCAGATTGCCAGCAAACTTGCATCCCTTGCAGTCGGGTATCGGTAACATTGCCAATGCTGTGGTGGAGGGTTTGGCCTCCTCTAATTTCAAGAACTTGACTGTATGGACTGAAGTCTTGCAGGACTCGTTCTTGGACTTCTTTGAAAGTGGATCTTTGGACTTTGCCACCGCCACTTCCATCAGATTGACTGAGGCTGGTTTCGAGAGATTCTACGAAAACTGGGACGAGTACTCCAAGAAGTTGTGTTTGAGATCGCAGGTTGTGTCCAACTCTCCCGAAATCATCAGAAGATTGGGTGTTATTGCTATGAACACTCCTGTTGAAGTTGATATCTACGGCCACGCCAACTCCACCAACGTGATGGGTTCCAGAATGTTGAACGGTTTAGGTGGTTCTGGTGATTTCTTGAGAAACGCCAAGTTGTCCATCATGCACACCCCATCTGCCAGACCATCCAAGGTTGATCCTACCGGTGTTTCATGTATTGTTCCATTTGCTACCCATATTGATCAAACTGAGCATGACTTGGATGTCATTGTCACCGAACAAGGCTTGGCTGACTTGAGAGGCTTGTCGCCAAAGGAAAGAGCCCTCAAGATCATAAATAAGTGTTCCCACCCAGACTACCGTGACCAGTTGAGAGAATACTACGACAGAGCAATCTTCTACACCACCAAGAAGAAGTCCTTACACGAGCCACACATCTTGAAGGATGTGTTCAAGATGCATTTGAATTTCGAAGAAAACGGTACTATGAAGTTAGATTCTTGGGACCAGAAATTCTAAACAGCCAAAATATATCCATAGAGTTGCCGACGTCTCATTTCCCGCCATGATTGTTTGATCCATTTTATATAGCTAGTAAGTGAGCAAGTTAATACATCAAGTATAAATGATAGAGCACATGACTCTGAGTCACAGTGAAAAATTGTTGAGTGTAAATCATGTTGTGTGCAGGTATATCCATCCCAGGCAAAGGAGGGGAAATAAACATTTCTCCAATTTTTCACCCCTCTTTTGCGGTTGGAACTTTACATCTCCTCGTTTCCGTAAACGATAGCAGGATAAATATACATCAGAGGATACCTGGGTGGAGTACCCGATCTGTCGCGGCAAGAGAGGGGATTTTTGCTTTCATCCGAGCCAACATTACTAAACGTTGGATAGTACCCAAAACGATCAGCACACACAGCACTACGTATATGTCGACTCCCTGTACAGGATACCATTCTTCTTTTGTATTTTTCAAGTAAGTACATAAGGCAAGAATTTTGCAGCTAATTGTTACGTGAGAGATTGTTCCATATATAATGACTACCTCTACTCAACTTCTAGCATCCTCTTCACAGTATCTATCGAAGTTTTCTCAATCGTTATAGGAGTCCAATTAAATATCTTAATTGCTTTGTCATTGACAATTTCAAACGTTTCATCCAAGCTTGGAACTATAGCCTTAAGCACAGGCACAAATCTTGCGAGGAATCTAATTAACCACGATGGCAAGAATCTGGTAGGCAAAATCTTCTCATCAACTCCCGGTACATTTTTGATAAATTTGCCGACTTCAATGAAACTGACTCTCTTTCTCTGAGACGTGAGAATAATCCTTTCATTGTTAACTGCGTCATTAGTTATGGCCTCGATGTGTAGTTTTGAAACATCTCTAACATCAACTATACCCAAGAACAATCTAGGCGACCCGTGCTTGAAAGCACCAGTAAGCATTTTGTCAAGTATTTGAATAGTGGAACGCACTGGCATACCTTTTGGCGGTGGACCGAGAACAGCGGTGGGAAGCAAAGCAGTCACAGTCAAAGGATTCTTCGACTTCTTGTTCTCGTCACTAGCAGCAAAATCCCATAAGGCCTTCTCCGCTATAATTTTGGATTTGGCGTACGCACCAGAAACTGTCTCAAGAGGAGAGTAATCCTTCTCATCATAGGCATCTTTAGGATGGAGATGTCCATATCCTATTGTAGCAAAAGAAGACGTGAAGATCAACTTTTTCACACCAAACTTAAGACAACGCTTGGCAATCCTAAGTGTACCGTCACGGGCAGGAATAATAACTTCATCTTCATTCTCGGGTTGTATTACCGGGGATGCAACGTGTAACACAAAATCGCAACCATCTATGGCTTGATCCCAATTTTGATCAGATGATAAATCAGCCTCAAAAATAGTCAATCGCTCATTGATAACTTCATCAGTTATTCTGTCACTATTATCCTTTAGCAATTTGTACAACTCTTCGCTTTTTGATTTATTCCTTATTGTAGTCCTTACCACATACGACGTGTCTGACAACAATTGAATAAGAATTGTGGTACCAATGTAGCCTGTTCCTCCTGTTACTAAAACCGTCTCAGTCATGTTGAACCTTTGATTCTCAGTCGCAACATTGGTTATAAACCCAGCACATGAATTCACACATTTATAGTACGGGTGGCAAGATATTTCTCATTTGCAACAGACTAGGAAAATATGTTGTCCGTGTAACTCCGTTTATACCCCATTAAATCAGTAATTAAATCCTACGACAAACTAATATAACATAGCTTGCCACATCGATAACGTAATTACTCACACTTTGGGTATCTTTCATTCGGCGTTAACATGTTGCTCTAATAGGAAGAGAAGCCAATGATGTAACGATTTCGGTCCTAACAACTTTGTGTAAAATGCTCCAACGACTTCGGAACGGAAGCCAATTGCCAAACGGTGGAAGTAGATTAGATTATCACCGATAATACCAAAAAGCAAATCTGGGGTATTGATGATATGTGAATTCCACTTTGAAAAATAGCATGTGCCATAATCATTTGGAATAGTGTTTATAGTAAAGCTAACAGTACACTAGTCACTTTGGAGGGCGTGTATCAATCAGAAGCACAACAGTGCACTAGTTACTTCCTAATATGCTATACACAAATAAGTAGTCTTGACTTGTAATGAGCGGGAACTATATTTGCCATAGTTGTGTAGTTTGAGTTTGACCCCAGATTCCCTGATTGCTGGATCTAAATGAAAACCAAAAATCGATTTTCCTTTATTGAAATATACAGACAAAGAGCAAGGGGCTAATTAAGTAATATATGGTCAGACATTGCCCGGGATTATGGTATAGGGAAATGCAATAAAGTAGTGTAACTCCCTATTGTTTAAATATAGAAATGTGTATCGGATTGAATGTTTAACCGGTATTAAAGATTACTAATAACAGCTGAAAGCTTGCTTGCTACGAAGTGAGATCGGGCAGATACGTCGGCGAAATAAGTATTAAGTATAACTGTAGATACAAGGAGGCGGTGTGTCCAAACTTAGCAATTAACAAACTAACCGCAAGATCAAGCAAATAATACGCTCATCACCGACTATAACCGGATATTTTGTTTTCAACACTCTATGACGAAACTCCGAATTTAAAGTTGGTAGAAAACATGCAAAATCTCCTGGAACTTTAAACAAAGCCTCCTATAAAAAATGACAGAAGGAGGTTTTGGAATTGCCTTGTATTAAAGTGTCTCCAAGCAAACGGCTCCGATACTGTTCTCACATTTACGCGTTGTAGTATCTGAGTATTTCAGTTTGTTGCCTTGCATCTGTCTTGTTTAGCCATGCATTTCTCATATGCATCGGATTTGGTTTACACTAAGAGCGGTTTAAAATTTTGAATTGCATTGACCATTTTAAGGTTAGCCCATCTGAGATGGTCCTAATTCCAACTTCAATATGCTTTAATAGGGCATTATTAAATTATATCATAGGAATGTAAAGCATTACGCTGTTTATTTTCTTGTGTAGTTTCAAGCCAAAAAAAAACCCCAATCAGACAAAAATCTGGGAATCAGACACTTCTGTTTGTGCTTAAAATATGTTTTGAGACTTAAAGTTGTTGAATGGAAGTATAGACGAACTTCACTACGACTACGCCTGGCACCTTTATTACGCCTGGTAATGACTTCAATAGTGTAACAAATTAGATAGTTTTCACTGATTATTTGACTAAGCCTTCTGTTGGTTAATTTCGTGAAACCATCTGGTGGAATTACCTCGTCGTTTGCAATTGGACATTTTGGCGTTACACCCTTATTATTTAATACCTTCTTTTACGCTATGTTCAAATTAGATACTACAGCAAGATGAAACGATGAAATTTAATTATAACTGGCTGCTCAATTCAATTCAGCATACCAGATCCATTACAGAATATGCGATTACAGGTAAAAAAACTAAAAATTAAACTATGTGAGAATTGATAGCCCGGATAAATTTTAGCCTGGCCCGAAAAAAGCGGGTAGCACTTCCAGCTCTGTGTAACGATTAAACAGCCAAACAGTTTCTGCTTTTGAAATGGAGAAGACCACGGGAGAACAAGTTTACAACACGTCTGAATCGCCTAACACAGCCTCATAACTACTAGGGAAAATTTGCAGATACGTCTTCCACGCTTTAAAGTACATTTATAAGCCGTGAACCATGTTTGGCGGAGATCCGTGACGAACAGGTGTGCTTTCATATCCCGGTCTGACGATAACGTCATAAATATGCCCGCTTCTTTGTTTACGCAAAGATAAACAGAATTAAGGTCGCAATGCTTAGTAAAATAAGAATTAGCCTGGATTTCTAATACCTGGGAATTCTAGAAGTGCTTTAGTTGGTAATAAGGACTTTGATGTGTGTTTTCCTTTTCCCGCGCTGTTTTTCTGTAATTACCCATTTCTCTTTTCCAGACATTTTTCTTTCAGTTTGATTTTTTTTCTTTTTTTTTTTGTTCTGTCATTTTTTTTGTCGATTACGTATGCGACATGTCTGCGCTTTTTATATATACTGCAAATAATCTTTTAGATTTTGACTACTCCTAAATTTGCTTTCCTCTGCTTCTGCTTTGCTCTGATCTGTAGTTCATTCCCTATATCCGCCCATAGATAATGTTTATCATATCGGAATTCAATCCACAGCTCTTATCGGATTCCGATACAGAAGACTTCAACCACGAAGAACCAATTCATGCAAGCGCTACCGCGCCAACCTACTCTTTATCGTCATCGTCTACCAACTCCGGCTCTAGCAGCATCATAACTTACAGGGGACAAATCAAGTCGCTACATGATGCCTTGCTCCTATTGGAAGCTACTAGAATAAACAAATTGCCTACAATTAATAGAAGATTGTCAACGTTTGAACGTAAAAAGTTCATAAAACCTAACACTATTTTCATCTGGAATGAGACGAGTTGCGGTATGAAAAGATGGACTGACGGTAAGATGTGGTCTGCTTCTAAGGTGTTCAATAACCACTTTTTAATCTACTACGAAAAGAATGACAAGGACAACGATGGATTAATCAAGCAGAGTTTCTCATTGATTACAAAAGACTTCCAGAGATTACATTTAATATACTATTTTAAGAAGTCGCAACTTAACGAGATGAAAGCTTCAGCTGTCCACATAAGAAAGAGGAAATTGGATTCTCCTTTATCCTCTGATGATGAGGAAGAAGGCAACAAGGCAAAGCAGACAGAGCAGAGCAGTGTTAGGATCCCCAGTCGAGATCCGGCTATCAAAGATCTCTTTTTGAGTAAGGAGGTATATCCCCAGAATTTATTGATAGAGATACCAACCAATACGACGAACAATACCAATAACCTGGACACCAACTCAACAACGACAAACCAAGCAAAGAGAAGAAAACTCCCAAGAAAGTCTTCACCACTTCACGATCAGCAGGAGCAAACCCCTCCTACATCAGCTTTAACTACCCCATCCATATCGGCACAGAAATTGAGCTACACGTCAAATGTTCGTTCTAATTCTGCTGCAAGTGCAGTTTTCAACAGTCATATTAAGTCTACTACTACTAATCTTGCTACCGTGGCTTCCACTATACCAGCCAGAGATTTTCAGGCTAGGGCTTTACCACCGATCGGACAGGTGTCGTCTATCAGGGCAAGATATAACGCTGGTTACGATGTTTACACATTGAACGTTCTAGACAAGTGCTTTGCTTAGCCGCCTACTTATTTATTCACACATTCACACATTCATTAAATTCATTCATTGGTTATTGTTTATGCATACAGTTGGTTTCTTTATTGTTTTGCGCTTGCATTTTCAGAGGTTATTTATTATTTATTTGCTAATTTATATACGTATTGTTGTGTAGTTCATGTTAGTTGTGAGTCTCCTTATATATGACACAAGGTTTTACTCACAACCCTCCATAAATACATACAGGCTTTCATGACAAATACTTGACAATAACCGATATGTCCTGCCCATTTTTTTGCAATTTGTAAGCTTCATTTTACAGGCTTCTTTTGTGTAAGGGTTTTAGTGAAATCAGACAAAAATTTCAGCATGAAGATCATGCGACCAAAAATCCAAAAATGGAACAATATTTCCGAATCACCGATCCGATTCACAGCTAAAAACACTGGAAGCCTCCCGAGCACACTAACAGTATGGGGCAATGTTGAACATGAACTTTTCTCTCCTCATCTCTCCAAGAATTTTATATCACACTTCCGAGACTGCAGCTGGTGGGAACTAATAGCTGCGTGTGTAACCACCACACAGGTGCTTCTTTGGCGTATATGTACATTTGCAGCTGGCACCAGCATAGTCTGATTGCGTATTCCATACAAAATAGATTTTTGGGGGAACAAACCAGTGGTTACTTTAGGCGAATAAGGATCTGGGAATGCTGTTCCAAGCAGACATATTGTACACGGAGCCGTGTAATTACCGCGCTTCTATTCGCTGCCCTTGAATTGCGATTTGCAGATTGTGCTTCATGCTTGCAAGGCTGCTTGATGCTTGTGATTGTTCTCTTTTCATATCAGTTTTTTGCAATTGAAATTACAAACCTTATTTTTCTGCTGACAACAATAGATGGATGTCTATAACGGTAATCCATGCTCTTCTCATCTATTATTGTCTATATGTGTCAAAAATTTATATACATGTAGGTACCAGCATCACCCACTACTTAGCTGTCCAAAATTTAGCCTGCTTGGCCAATGCGTACTTTATCGACTTAAGAATACCCGAACTGAAAATCCCCATTATGCCTTGCTTTATTGAACTTATCTGAATAACTCTTTTGATCAACTTGGTGATTTTTTTGTTGAGCTCTCTGTCCTTGACAATCTCCTTTACCGATTTGTCTTGGTACATTTGATACAATTTAATTCGAAAGTTCAAGGGAAGCGTGGTTATCAAATTTATCTTATTATTCACGTTCAAATTTTTTTTGAATACTCTCGTATCTCCATTCTCAACGATAATGAGGTAATTCTTGTGGATGAAATACTGTAAAATGGGCTCGTACAAGGTTTTGAAATACCCCAATTGTTTCTCCACTATGTTCTTAACCTTATTGGGATTTTCTCCTCCAATATACATTCGGAAATCTCCCAAATAGCTTATTCGAGTGATTTGTTCATAAAGCTCAATTTCATTGAATTGCTGATTTTCTGTTAAAAGTATCCCTATTGTCATCGCATTTTTAAGGTTATACTGGTTCAAGAATTTAATCATAACATCCCCTTGGTTGCCATTGTTCAATTTAATGTAATTGATAGGTTTTTGTAGTCTTCCTGCAAAGTATAATGAAGACCATTCTGCCAAGTCCAATTTTGCAGCTTGATTAGACACTACACCATACTTGATCATATGGCCCTTCAACCGTATAAAAGGATTGAAATAAATACCATCCCTTCCTTGGATAAGCTTGATTAAAGATAAATTCCTAATCGAGTAATGTTCCCTGAATTGTTGTAGATTTTGCTGATGAAATTTCTGATTATCTTCAACCACATTTATGAAATCTATCTGCTTCTCCTCCTGCTTAGAGGGATCATACCCACTCTGGGGAAATACTCCTGAACCATACCCGATTGAAACCTTTATAGGGCTCTTGAAACTTGCTATTATATCCCGCAATTCCTGTTGTTGCACCAAATCGTCAATTTCGATTTCCTGGTTCTTGGCCAGGAAGTCTTTAGGTATGATCAACTTATCAAGACCTCTGTGACCTTCTGTTATTATGGGCTGATAAAATTTGTCATTATAGGGCGTAGTACTGGAAGTGAATGTGTAACCTCCGGAACTAGTACCGCTACCAGCACCAGTACTATTACCTCCACTAACACTCGTACTACTGTTAAACCTGTAAAATCGCCGTGGTATCCATTGTCCTCTTCCTCGTTTTATCATATCATGCAACAGACTTTGGAAATTACTGAATATACCTGACTGTCTTCTTGAATATGGCCACAAGTCTTATGTACTACGGTACATCGTTGTCTCAAAATGGTTCACTTCGTATACAAACTTTTCCTCCAAGACACCCACCGCATTAAAAAGGTTTTAGCACGAGGACAAAACCACGTGACTATCACGTGATATGGTATGCGTGACTAAAAGCAAAAGCACCGACTCATCCCCACCGGTTGCGCTTACCGGAGCTATACTGCATACAAGAATATGATTCATTTCTCTATTTTTTTTCAACAACCCACTAGTAAACTGTCACTATTAGTGAATACATAGCATTACGCTAATTTCTACCAAACAGAGATGTCACAAGTGTACAGATCCTCGCGTTCAGAAGAGGACCAGCGGTTATCTTTTGAAGATGTTGTCATGACCGGTTTGGCCAAGGATGGTGGTTTATTTTTACCATCACAAATTCCCCAATTGCCCGCCGGTTTTTTGCAGGAATGGGCAAACTTATCATTTAACGAGCTTGCGTTCAACATCTTGAGATTATATATCAACGAAACTGAAATCCCCAGCGACGACTTAAAAAGCTTAATTTCCAAATCTTATTCTTCCTTCAGATCTGAGGAAGTCACGCCAATTAAGGAAATCGACTCAAACCTTTATTTATTGGAGTTGTTCCACGGTCCCACTTACGCTTTCAAAGATGTGGCCTTGCAGTTTGTAGGAAACTTGTTTGAATACTTTTTGACCAAGAAAAATGCCAAAAAAGCTGCTGATGAACCTAAGGACTTCATCACCGTGGTGGGTGCTACTAGTGGTGATACTGGTTCAGCTGCTATCTATGGTTTGAGAGGTAAGAAAGATGTCAACGTTTTCATTTTGTATCCTACAGGAAGAATAAGCCCAATTCAAGAAGAACAAATGACTACTGTGGAAGACTCAAATGTCCACACTTTCTCCTTAAACGGTACCTTTGACGATTGTCAAGACATTGTTAAGGAAATCTTTGGGGATGAGAAATTTAACCAAAAGTACCATGTTGGCGCCGTGAATTCCATCAACTGGGCCAGAATCTTAGCCCAGCAAACGTACTATTTCTACTCGTACTTCCAGTTGCAGAAGCTCAAGCCTAATTCCAAGGTCAGATACGTTGTTCCATCTGGTAACTTTGGTGACATTTTGGCTGGTTACTATGCCTACAAAATGGGATTACCAGTTGACAAGTTAATCATCGCTACCAACGAAAACGATATCTTGGACAGATTCATCAAAACTGGTAGATACGAGAAAAAGGTGGATAGTGCTGTTAAGGCCACCCACTCCCCAGCTATGGATATTTTGATTTCTTCAAACTTTGAGAGATTGTTGTGGTATTTGATCAGAGACTCTATTGCTGAAAAGGACGACAAAAAGGCTGGTACCATTTTGAACAACTGGATGAAGCAATTAAAGCAGACCGGCTCAGTCGTCGCTGACAAGGCAGTTGTAGATGGTGCAAAGACTATCTTTGACTCAGAAGCTGTCAGTGATGAACAAACTATCGAAACCATCAAGAAGGTCTACGAAAATCATCCAGAAAAGTACATCATTGACCCTCACACGTCTGTTGGTGTCAACACTTCCTACAGATTTATTGCTAAGGATGACTCTGCAGTTTACATATCTTTGTCTACTGCACACCCTGCAAAGTTTTCTGAAGTCGTCAACAAGGCCTTAGATACCATTCCAGGCTATTCTTTTGAAAAGGACGTCTTGCCAGAAGAATTGAAGAAATTAAGTACCAAGAATAAGAGAATTGTGTTGATTGACGAAGCATCACTTGCAAAGGTACAACAAAAGATTACTGAAACATTAAAATTCTAATCGTTATATAGTAAGTAAAGGTAATACGTTTCTATGGTTGACTTCATGTTGTAGGCTTCTGTTTTAGATTGACTTTACCGTCAACTATTTCTACTTCGTAACCAGCCTTATCAATTATTTCTTCATTAGCTTGAGTAGTACCTTTTGCTTCCAAAGCAGCGACAAACTTTTGGTTCTCTGCATTCTGTGATAGCAAATACTTGAGGCAAATTATGGCTCTTTCTTTTATGAAAGGATTGTTATCATCTATGACGCAGTTAGATAAAACCAATTCTAGACCATGCAATGTACGAACTTTTTCCTGAACTTCAAAGTTTTCATACGTCAAATATGATATTATTTCTATAATCAATGACTTCACCTGCGGGAATGTGTTTTCTTTATTATCCAAATCCTCAAATCTAGGTCTATCTTTCAAGGTAATGGGCTTGATATTGTTGTGAACTACTCCAAACAAAGGAATCAATCTGGCCAAAATATCATAATGAATCAACATTTTTATTACTTGATTGAACTTGCTTAAATCACTTAGTATATCAAGGTTTGCAATTAGAATCTTCTCATGCACATCAATATTTTCTGAATTATTGTTAAGGATCGAGTCAATGCAGATTTGGCTGAATTTTTCAAACACTTTCAAATTCCACGAAACGATGGAAATTAACTCATAATTATTCCAAGTATCTTTTGATGTTATAATTAATTGGTTGACTCTAAACCAACTAGAGAACAAATTTGGATCTTCAATTGAAAGAACCCAATTACCAAAGCTTTCATGAATGGTGACTTCTGTTAGCAATTCTATGAAATTCTTCTGAAAGTGTGATAACTCTACTTGATCTCTAGTGACGAAAGGTAATACATTTTCAGAGAATTGATACAATAAAACACTCATGACACTATTGTGTTCAGGTTTGATTTGCAACAATTCATAGGCTTGCTCATTGTGGTAAGTTCCATCATTATCACCAACAGTTTCTTCTTTGGATTTGAATGCGTTATAAAGAAATTGGATCAATGGCACAGCATTCTCATCGTCAATCTCTAATTGGAATATAATATTATTAAATTGCTGTATATGCTCTTTCAATAGTATTGGATGCTGAATATTTGCTAATAATTGAAAATAAATAGCTATCGTTTTACCGTAAAATTCGTTAGTGGTAGAGACTTCGTTGATGAATCGATGAAAGCTACCCAACAACAAATCCAAGAACTCATCACTAATATTTTGAAATATAATTAAATTTCTTATCAAAACAATTATACCCCTGTATAACCGTACCCATGTTAAATTGCTGTTGTAGCGACTCCCCCTGACGATTAATAATAGCTGATTCCAAATGCGATGATCATCATCTTCAAATGATGGAGAAGTGGAGTAATTCATGAGATTCATAATAAACAGAAACTGTTCTTGATGGTCTGTCCGAATATCGCTATTACTAGTTAGTATTAAATACAAATCATTCAATCCATTTTCTATAACATCTGTATCCATGATAACTTTCTATTGCTAGTTTATGGTCAATATGGTCCAGTAAGCAAAGTGCTCGGAGTAATAATTTTTTCATTGCGAATAATGCGCTACCACAAATTAGACAGACTGAGCCGGTCGGTCAAGCACTGACCTTACTACTCAGTTATGACCCCCACCTTAGACTACTATTTGAAAGTACATTATAATAAAATATTTTACTGAATAGAATTAAGATTGTGATTATCTGTTAAAAAACACTGGCTGCAAAAATTTACAGGCGGCATAGATATAATCAACGTATAATGATACTAAACAAAAACTAGTGGAAATCAAACGACGTAAAAGAAAACAATCAGATTACAAGTAAAAACTTTTTCAGGTTTCGTGCAAACCAAATTCGTCTAAAATAGTCTGGTTCTTGTAGAAGTCACAAGCATGTGGATTGACAAAGCAGTATCTTGGAACTAATGGCGAAGCATCGTATCCTAATGCCACCAAATATTCTCTGAAATTGAAAATTCTTTGGGTCAATTCAGTGGTTCTCAAGTAGCCTGTTTCAGGGTTTCTATTACCACTCCAGGTGGATTCAGCCAACGCAGCTGCTCTTGGCCAGATCTTTTGGGTAACGACAGTAGAGTCTACCTGTTCTGACCAAAGAGCGACTTCGGCACCCAAAACATGCTGAGCCTCTTCTGCTGTCAAATTAGCAGTAAAATCATAATCGTAGATTCTCTGCCAAGTCTTGTATGGATTACACCAGGAACCTCCATTACCGTCATTAAAATCAGCATTAGCGGGTATATCCAAATATCTGGGGTCATTTGTTATCCATCCACCATAACCACAATCAAGATAGAAGTGATCAGAAGATGAAGCAATGACGTCGTATCCCTGTTTGACAAGTTGTGGCACATATTGAGGACCATTCCAAGACTGTAAAATGACAGTGTCATTGGGAACTGTATTGCCACTCAAAACCATATCTTCCCACATTATCAACTTTCTCTCTGATTTATTCTGTTGATAAATTGGCACAGCAGTGTCTAAATAGTACTGTGTCAAGTCTGTGTATGTTCTGGAACTGTTTTCAGCTAACCAGCTTTGTATTGTGGATGAGAAGTTATAACAATTACCGTTAATTTCATCACCACCAATGTGGAAGACATTGTCCGGGAAAATTGTTCCTAACTCTGCGTAGATATTGTCCAAAACCTCGTAGGTTTTGTTATATAAAACATCTAATTGTCCTGGAGGTGGCTCATTAGCAGTTGCAAATGCATATACATCATTTGACCACCAACTATTGCCACAAGCAATCAAATTAGGGTCAATTTGTTCCCAACCGGCTCTTGCATGAGCTGGGGCGTCAATTTCAGGAATGAGTCTAACTCCACGATTCTTTGCATATATAACCAAGTCCACCAAATCTTGGGTATGGAAAATCTCACGTGGGGAATATGCATCATTAGTTAGTTCAGGATAAGACTGTAAGTACAATGGCCAACTAGTAGTGTCTTCAAAATGAATATGCAAGGCATTCAATTTGCTCAATGACATCAAGTCTACTTGTTCCATGATCTTTGGTAAGCTAATAAAATTTCTGCCAGTGTCGATTAGTAAACCTCTGTGTGGAAATAATGGAGCATCCCAAATGTAGACAGAATCTTCGATTATGAATGAGTTATTTTCGTAGATAATTAATTGTTGCAAAGTAGTCAATGAATCTAATGCGGCCCAGATCGTAGCAGCTTCAATATTGATACCAGATGGGGTAACATTTATCGTGTATGTTTCATTCACACCCATCTGAAGATCTGCCTCGAAATCTTCAACATTCATAGTAACTGTAGATATACCAGTATATCTCTTATTGAACCTCTTTTGGAGGTTAGAGCCAGTTGGAAATGGTTGCATGGATGACATGGGGGCTTCTGTCGCAGCAGGGTACCACTTAAGACCTTCAACTAAGCCTTTTGTTCTGGCAAATGCATCTAAAATAACATTATTTGGTTCATTCAAATGTAACTGCAAACCTGCAACATTAATTTGAATTGGACCATCATTACCCCAGGTTGCGTTTCTTGGAGCTGGCAATGGATTGACCTTTACGGCCACCACTATATTCACTAACTGGAAAAAGGATAAGAGATAAAGTAAGCCTCTCATGGCAAGCTTGATAGTGGTACAAATTGATAGTACAAAAGTACGACAATGGCTGAGGAATATTACAAAGATATTTATACCCCAGCAATCGCTGCAAAACAGCATCCTATCTCTGTCTGAATCAGTTTGCAGTAAGATAATCTGGTGGAGGGAGTTGTACAAAACGGAGAGCCCCAAACAATTGCAAAAGAATGGTTGTGAAATTATAAAAAAATACTACATCAAATACATGAAAAACTCCTATACATCATTATCTATAATTTTTTTTTTGTTTTTCAGTGGGGTTATCTATTGCGCTCTAGTAGTTACTATACTAATTTGTTTACTACGGTGCTTATACCGGAATATGTTATGGCATAACTGAATGAGCATAGTGCCAATTTATCAGAAGCATATTTTTTAACTTTTACCAGAAGCTTGTCATATTAAGGGTGTGTAGTTGTTATACGCATTAGGTTGTTATTGTATATTGCGCTCGCGACAGTTAGAATCTTTTAGCAGCACTTCCTATTGTAACAGAATCAATGTTTATTTACACAATTTAGTCGAATTGAATAGTACGAGACTTGTTGGGGAATTCGAGAAAGCGGAGTTCTCTGGTACCTCAGAAATAGGGCGGTTTCAGCTCAAGAACGAAGGCAAATCGATTCTCCGGATAATGATTAATAACTCCTTGCTCGAAAATATCCCAAACAATAGAATAAGCGGAATTTGTTAGGCAATAACGACAGGGAGACACAACAATAAGCGATATCATTCAAGTAAGAGACACATTGGAATTGACTTTACTTAAAACGCTGCTCGAGGAATAGGGCCCATCAGCCGAAAGGGGAAAGCGACACACAATGGAAAGTCTAGTTACTCGGCCGACTCCTAAACTCAAACAGGAGATATGTTTACTTTGTGTATGTGTATAGTCTTGTTTTGTATGGGGATGCTGTTGAAAAATGCAACCTGTTGAGAAAAAAAATACGACCTTCAGAAAATTGCATATAAGCACAAATTGTGCTGCAGACCGCACACCGGCAGTTGAGAGCAAGGGTATCTTCTACATCCCGTCTAATGCTGAGTGCAGTGCTACGTCGAATAGGAGTATGTGCCAGATAATTTGGGCGGCCAAAAAATGTAACATGAGTGAGTTCGTTTAATCCAATTTAGCAGCCATAGTGTCATACTGTAGTGTTACTAGTAGCTCCCATTACGGGTACCTACAGACCAGAGATTAGTATATATTAGTTGAGGCCACTCGGGTTTATCGTGAAGCCTCAATTGGCCACCGGACTGGTTGGATTAGATGTTTACTCCGTGTGTCCAACTCCCGAGTTATCTCCCAATTCATTGTCTGGTATTTCTTATCTCTCGAAATCTCGGAAAATTTATGTAACATACATACCTCACCAAGTGTTGTGAATAATGGATCTCATTGTGCGAGAATTGTGGGTCGTAGGAGTGTTTACGAAGGTGAGATATTGTCCTTACAAGAGGATACGGCCAATTGTGGGACAAAACGAGGTATAGTACCAACCCGGCGGCTTATATAAGTGAAAGTCATCTGCTGCGCAGTGTGGTACGCTAAAGCAAGTGCTCAATACGTATGGCGGAGAATCTACATTAGCACTGCGTCAGTTTCAACCGATGGTTGATCACAGAACACAGCAACCATAGTCCACACCCAGCCCGCCAGAGTTTTGCTGCCTTTGCGAGCATGGACCGCAGCAGCGTACCCAGGAAGCCAAACCCACGACCTAGACCGTGGTGTCGTCGGTTCTAGCTATGGCAAGAAGGTAGCGCCGCGTATGGGGCCGGATTCGGTACCTGAAAATAGAACAAGCGCGCTTACATAAGCCCTGACGTCAGCACGACACTACCAGTGAGCCGATAAGGGACTGCATACGACACCAGATATCGGAAATATGTGTCACAAGAGTGTACAAACCACCAGAGGATCTGAACAGCGGCAGCCAGCGCAACGCAGGAGTGGTTTGCTGCGCAGCCAGGATGGCGGATTCCCGGTGAAAGTCCACCCCCCTTAACAATGCCAGTTGTCAGCAAAAGTGGACGATTGTCAGCACAATGCGGGTCCCGTGACCAGCATCAAAGTTGCGAGGTTTTTCGGCAAGTCTGGAACCACAAAAAAAAAAGAAAAAGCGGTGATTTTGGCAGTAGGGGTAAAAGACGGAAGCAGAAACGGGTATAGCTGAGTATGGCAGTAGGGGTTCGGGGCCGGAAGGCACGAGAGCAGGAAAATCTCATGACTCGGTATTTAGGCGTAGCTTTTGGCGTAGTGGGAACTGCAGAGAGCAGTGCGGAGTCGAGCCCCAGGTGTCACCAATACGACGGGACATGTTCATTGTTAGAGCTGGGGGCCCCGAGCGGGTCACCAAGACATGCTCTGGCTGATTAATAAATGGGGTACGGGTACTTGTCCGTGCCGGCTCCTGGAAAATTTGCGAGTGTCATTTTTTTTTGCAGACGTTGACTTGTAGCAGCAACAGCAAGACAAGCGACACAGGCAGCAAACGCCGCACGCAAGGGAGCACAAGAGGTGGCGGGCCGGTGGGCGTAGCCGTGTAGCCGCATGTGGGCCTGATGCCAGAACCGGTGAGGACGCAGCGGGCCTGGGACGTAATTGCCTCGGGAGCCCGAAAATGCGACATGTGCTTACAAACAGGCCGGAACCAGGCCGGGCCAGGGCCGGAGGCGTAGGGTTGGGAGCTATTTGCCCAGCAGGCGCCTGTACGGCCGCCAGATGCGATTAATGGGTAGAGATGGGTGTAATGCAGGTGTGCTGTATATAGCAGGGATATGACATAATAGGATAATGCGTATAACCGTAGTATATAATATAGGATAGAGCGTATAATAATATGTACATATAGCACAATATATATAGCACAATATATATACCGTAATATATTTCAGATCCAAAATACATATCACAGTGTACCAGAATATCTCACAATATATACAACATATATACCGTAGTATACCGTAATATAGCGTAATATATCACAGTACATACCGCAGTATATTTCACAGCATACATCACACTATCACAGTATATTTCACATATTTCACGCATTCCACATATCCCACTACACATCCCACTACATCCCACTACACATCCCATACATCCCACACATCCCACACATCCCACCACTCTCCCATACCACACTAGTGCGCCCATCCCCGACCCGCACCCTACCCGCCACCGCTGTCGCTTTCCTCCCGCACGGTGCCCCTATCTTGCGCTATCCGCTAGGCACAAAAAGTGACGGAAAATTGCTTTTTTTTATCGCACTGCAATCACCATCAAATCAAATCACAGGCCCATCACTGCACCACCCTTCTGCTGCCCTCCCACCACCACCGCTCCCTTTTCCGAGCCGCCGCCACCACCACCACCACAGCACCCAGCGCCCGCCGCCCGCCAGCCCCGCGCCGCCGCCCCGCCCTTGTCCGTCCCCACCGCCGTTTCCGCACCACCCCTATCTTTCCCGGTTGATGGGTGTGAAAAACGGCCCGTTCTTGTGAAAACACCCCCCCACATATTCAGCACCCCCGCCGCCATGTCCACCGTCGTGTCCACCATCGCGTTGGCCACCCCCGAAAACATGGCGCCGCATCCGGCCCCGGTTCCGGCCCGCACGCATGCCCCGGCCCCGGCTCCGCACCTCCACAAGGGCCTTCTTATGGCCTCCACGGCCGCCGACCTCTCGCCGCTGTACCTGCCCGAGTCCGCCGCCTCGGCCACCGACTCGTCCCGCTCGGCCGAGTCCAACCTGCCGGCTACGCCCGGCAACTCGCGGCCCGGCAGCCCGCTCAAACACGGGCCCTCCACGCCGGCGCCGGCCGCCAAACGAGCGGCCGGCCCGGCCCCGAGAAAGTTGTCCTTCTACCAGTCGCACCAGGACAACTTTCTCCAGCTCATCGAGCCGTTCCCGGTGTCGCCGCCCACGTACGACACGCTCCCGCCGGGCGGGTGCCCCAAGTTCCCCGTGTTCCACAACGCGCCGCTCGCGCACCACGAGGCGCTCCCCGAGTACACGCCGTCGGTGTACAAGATGGGCATTGTGGCGCGCAAAATGGAGTGGCTCACGCCGTTCGAGCCATCGCCGGCCCGGTCGTGGAAGTACACCATCATGGAGCTCAACTCGACCCAGTTGAACTTCTACGCCATCCCGTCCCCGTTGGAGAGCCACCTCCTCTCGTTCCGGCCCATCCCGCCCTCGGACAGCCGCACCTACAACGAGTTTGAGGAGTGCGAGTTGAAGAGCCTCATGAGCGTGTGCACCCACGACGACGACTTGCAGTTGTTCAAGTTCTGCCAGCGCTTGGACTTGCTCGACAGCTCCGCCTCCAAAAACAACAAGAAGTTGCTCCGCAGCTACTCGTTGCAGCACTCCAAGGTGGGGCTCGCCCTGGACTACAAGAAGCGGCCCAACGTGTTGCGCTTGCGCATCGAGAGCGAGCAGCTCTTGCTCAACTTCTCCAACACCAAGGACTTGATCGACTGGAACATGGCCATCAACATGGGCAAGGACATTGCCCTCGACCTCAACGACCGCGAGGTGCCCCGCTACCGCACCGTGCCGCGCCGCCGGCGCCGCAGCGCCTCCGGCCCCGCCCGCGCCCCGCCCGCCTCCTACTCCGCCCACGGCCGCATCGACGACCAGTTGATTGCCCAGGTGTTGAGCAAGCGCTTGCGGTCGCTGTCGGACCCCAACAGCCGCTTGCGCGGCAAGTTGTCCAAGTTGAAGTTGAAGTTTGGCGCCTCCGGCTCCGGCTCCATGACGGCCGTCGCCAAGGCGCCCGCCGCGCCGCTCGCCCGGCTCTCCTCCGGCGCCGGCAGCTCCGGCGCGCCGGTGGCGCCGGCCGCGCCGCCCGCGGCTGCTCCGGCCCCCAAGCTCGAGCCGATCCGGTCCAACTCCGTGCCGACCTTCTCGATCTACTCCGAGTCGGAGTACGAGGACGAGTCGGCCATAAACTCGACATTCGAGGACGACGACTACGACGACGACGACGACGACATTGACGCTTACGACTTGCTCGCCAGAAGCTCCGACCCGGCCAAGAAGTCACGTGCCAGAGCCCACACCGTCGGCGCCGCTTCCCCCGCCCGCACAAGCAACGACTACGAGGACGAGGAGGATATCCAGAATTTGAGCGACTTGCACCACGACGACGACGAGGACGACGAGGACGACGAGTTCCCGGCCGACGAGTGCTTTGACGACGCTGGGGAAGGCAGCTCGGCACACACGCCGGTACCGGCCTCGCCCGACCGGCACTCGTTGTCGCTCCCCAAGTTTGACGACGAGGGCGACTACAAATGGAACCCGGCCTCCGACAAGGTGCCCAGCAAGAGGAGATACTACAAGAACTGCTTGAGGTGCATTAAGCCCTTGACGATGGAGGACTCGTGGGTGTCCAAGTCGTTGGTCAAGCCCACGTCCTTGTCGCCCCTCAACTTTGCCTATTTGAAGCATGTCAAGTACAACACCCCCGTGGCGCTTGGGCACCAGGACGCAGTGTTGTTCTCTCCGCCAAGCAACACCAGTTTGGTCAGTCTCAACTCGTCGATATTCTCGTCTTCCTCCACGACGTCGCTAAACAACTACACGGCCTCCAGCATGGATCCGCAGGTGGGTTCTGCGCCTAGTGGCAAGTCGTCCTCCTTCAGCTCCAGAAGACCAAGGAGCTTTTCATTCAAGGAACTAAACGGGTTCAGTTTGCCCGATTCGGTGCTCACCAAGGTGCCCAACCATTTCCTCAAGGAGTATCTTGTTGGCACGCACGGTTTAATTCCCAAAGAACTCTAGATGGTTTATGTCCTTGTGTCTAATGTTCTATTTTCTACACGACGGTTTTTGCTAGCGATGGCTACACTCCATTATTCGAATATTCATTCCAATTATTCTATTCTAAGGTTTCATGTTATATGGTATTACTTTCTTTTCTTTACTATTCTTTTTTTTTTTAGATTTATAGAGGGCTTGGTCATTATCGCAATTGTTGCTACCATCACTACTTTTTCTATATTACTGCAAGACTATTTACAAAACGGATACTGGCTTAACTACATAAAATATACACATTTGCTATTTGCAAGCTTGTAATTGTCTGACCCTGCTCTCGAATGCCTTTATCATGATTTCTGTGATCTGCTGGTTAAATAAAGCACTCAATGAATTGTACAATGGATTCTTAAACTGGTACTCTAACCGCAAATCGACCCTGCATTTCTCGCCAGTGCCGTTCAACTTGATATCCAGCAAGTTCCACTCCGATTTAAGAAATTTGAATACATCACTCTTGGTACCTTTATCATTGAAACTCTCAGCTACCACTTGTTGGTTAAGAATGGTCGATATATTACAGATAAACTCTTCGTCGTAGCCTTTCCAACCCACCTTCAAGCCTGCAACCAAAGGCAAACCGTGATCATCTCTCTTGGTTATGAATGAATCATTCAAAAACGGAATGAATTTCTGATACTCGTCTACGGAGCTAACTATTCCAAAAAGAAGTTTGGAATTGCAATTGGTGATCACCTTGGTGATTTGGTACGATTGTGGTTGAGATGATAATAGGGAATCCGGTGTGGGGATGCTGAAGAAAGACCGACAATGATAATGTGGTCCGCTGAGAATACTTCTCCTTAACCCTGTTCGTATCATGAGTGCTTGTTATATCACTTCTACCGTGACTTGTGTACAAAATTTTGGTTCCACTTGATGAGTGTAGTTTTAGTTGTGAAAAACTTATCACCAAATCCGATTTGCTGAAACACACTTCCAACAACATGCTCAGAAGACTAGTTTAATCCCATATTCCATGTCAAGCTACACTTTGCAGGATACGTAATTTAATATATATTATTTGTAGTTTGGTTATACATTCATTATATATATATAATTATGGCATGAGCAACACCATAAAATTTGCAATGAAAAATATGAGATTATACATAAGTTTTGTTCATGTTTTTGGTAACTAGATTTAGTTAGCCTTGGTGTAGATAGCTTGCTTGGAGTGTTTCAAGACTGGGACAATGATACCATCGTCTTCCAATTGTCTCAAAGCAACTCTGGCAATGGAACCACCGATCTTTAATCTATCAACTAAAACAGAAACGGAAACGTATTTGTAGGTTGGGACATCCTTCAAGATTCTGTCGTATTTTTCTTGGTCCAAGACAACAACGTGTTGAGCCTTGTCCTTAACCTTACCCTTATTCCACTTCTTTTTACCCTTCTTACCACCAGCTAAAGCGGCAGCAGCTTTAGCAGCTTTAGTTTGTTGAACCTTTGGAGCCATTTCTAGAAAATTTGTTAGTACTTATACTCTTGTGGGAACTGCGTGCAAAAAGATGATTAATAGAAAACGCTCTTAATGAGTTTCAAGATTGCCCGGAAGTTCAAATACCCATCTGCAGTGGATGAATTGTGACGATTGTGGTCGGTGCAGGTTAATTCATGGATCTTATCATTTATGCTATACTACGGTTGACGGAATACAACAGCAATACGACTTTTGACGATTGAAAACATTTGTGTTGCTCACTGGGGAATATTACAGGGCTTATAACATGGTGGGAATAAACAAAACTTATGAACTTCTGAGCCTTAAACTGTTCTTGGTGGTTGTAATGATCAATATCATGAAAAAGTTTTTGTATGCAATCAAACACTGTGGAATACACGGACTACACTCATCGATCTTTACTCTCGTGGATCTACACTCTATTAATCACTTCTCACTTCCTGATACCGTATAGGTATCTCATGTACACATACTTATTGACGATTCTTGCTGTTCTACAAAAGAAAGTAAAAAGGAAGAAATTTACAAGTAACAAATTTTAATTACTATGATAGCGCTCTCACACTAAGTTTCGCGCAGGTTTGTTAGCGTATTTCCCACAGAGATAAAATTTTTCTCGCTGTGCGCACTTGTGTGCAGGATACCAAATCACGTGACTTTTCACACTCATTTCTATCACCTGATGCGCGGGACACCATAATGAGGGCACCAACCCTATTCGCCAAATTATGCACGTGATTCGCATTTATTTGTCCCAGGTCGTCTCCAGCAAGCTTTGTGAAAGTTTTACGTTTATTGGTGGAGCTGCCGTGTATACGACATAATCACATCTTAAAGGTCTTAACACACCTCATACCAGATTTGGATTGTCTGAGTTGCTTCATTTTAATATAAGCGGCACGATTTCATAATAGTATCACTGCGTCATGTCGAAGCGAATTGCTGATGATCAATTAACCAAGGACAATTACGCAAGTCAAGAAGATGGCCTAGACAATGGTGCTCCAAAACTCGCTTCAGCCGAGGTGTTGTCTACTAGGAAGATTCTAAAGCCTAGAGGTCATCGTGGTGCTGCCAGTTCTTCGGGTTCCAATGGATTTAAGGGCATTTCTTTTGCATCTGCACCTGCTAAAGTTGATTCCAATCCCTTTTCAAGCTTTAAATCAACATCAGCATCAGTTTCAACATCTACATCGACAAAAAGCAATCAACCAGCATCTGGAGATGATAAAAATAATAAAATCAGAGCATTGAATGCAAAATTTATTGAGTCTTTAAACCAAAATCACATCAACGACACCATTGCAGACTTCACTCCTATACTACAGAAATACATCACCTACTACCAAGAAATACAAGACGAATACAAGCCTAAACCAGCGACAAAACCCACATTCCAATTCGGCGCTACTACTTCAGATGCAGCTTCCACTACAACCGTTGCACCAACCTTGAATGGAGCCACAGCATCCAAACCAGCTCCAAAAGAAGATCAGACTATGGATTCGTCTTCTGATGATTCTTCTGATGAAGAAGAAGATAGCAAGCCAAAGGATATCAAAATCCAAGGACCTCTGTTCACTCTCACGTCTAAACCTACGGTCAAGAAATCAGTTTTCTCATTTGGTCCTAAGGTCGAAAAGCCAAAAGTCGATTCAGACTCTGATTCCGATAGTGAAATCGAGATCAAGGGCCCTACTTTTACTTTCAATAAGCCTATCCAAGATAATGTATTCAAGTTTGATAAGAAGGATGAACCAGCCAAGCCGTTCTCGTTTGGATCTGTTTCTACCGAAAAGAAGGAACAGGCTCCTAAACCAGTGATTTCATTCAACTCACCAGCAGAAAAGAAAGATGAAAATCCAGCAAAGTCACTCTTTTCATTCAACCCACCAACTTCAGGCAAAAAAGAAGAAGCCGCAAAGCCATTTTCTTTCGGCTCTACTACTGCTGAAAAGAAAGAGGATGCACCAAAGCCATTTTCATTTGGCTCAACTACTACTGAAAAGAAAGAGGATGCACCAAAGCCATTTTCATTTGGATCTACTAATACTGAAAAGAAAGATGAAACCGCCAAACCATTCTCCTTCGGATCTACGACTACTGAAAAGAAGGAGGAAGTTACCAAGCCCGCATTTTCTTTTGGTTCATCTACTCCAAGTTTCAACCTTGGAACAAAACCAGAAGAGAAGAAGGAAGAGGCACCAAAACCTAGTTTCAGTTTTGGATCAGCAACTACAAACAGTACCAGCAATGGCAAGCCAACATTCAACTTTGGTGGTGCTGCAGCAACATCAGAAAAGAAAGCAGAACCAAGTCCGTTTGGATTTGGCTCAAGTGGCACAGATAAGCCCAAAGAGACCGCGCCACTTTTTTCATTTGGTTCAACCACAACAGCCGCCCCTTCTTTTGCCTTAGGCAATAATGACAAACCATCCATATCATTAGGAAATGGTAGCGATTCTGTTGTTAAAGATGATAAGCCCACAATTTCTTTTGGTGGTGCTTCAACCACAAAGGACATTTCCAAGCCATTTTCTTTCAACCCAGCTCCAGTTACATCAAAAGAAGATGCCCCTAGTACCAAGCCAACATTCAGTTTTGGTTCATCTTCAACTCCAGCATTCACGTTTGGAAAGTCTGACAATAACAAAGAAGAGCCCAAAGCGGCTGGCGATAAACCTGCATTTGCATTCTCATTCAACTCGTCTGCGGCTGCATCTGATGGCAAACCTGCATTTTCATTTGGGGGTTCTACTAATACAAATGGCGGATCAAGTTTGTTCGGAGGTAATTCCACTTTTTCCTTCAAGCCTCAAGAACTGAAAGAAGATTCTGTAGCCGCAAGCAGCGTCAACGAGGACGATGATAAAGTCGAAGAAGTGGAAGTTGAAGGAAACTTTGTCCCAGTGGCAGAACTTGCCAGTGAGAAAGTCGAGAGTACTACTGGTGAAGAAGGTGAAGATGTCTTATACACCAAGAGAGCCAAGTTGATGTTATTGAATCCTGAAATCAAGGATCTGAATCCATACGTCAACAAAGGTGTAGGTGAATTGAAGGTTTTGAAGAACAAGGAAACTTCTAAAACAAGAATTTTGATTAGAGCCGATGGCGGTTTAAGAGTGTTGTTCAATAACTTAATCTCCGGTCAATTAACATACAAATCGATCGGTGACGGTTCGATGATTCAAGTTCCAAATATCAATGGTGAAGGTAAGTTAGAGACTTACGTGATCAAGGTAAAAACAGCTGATGATGGTAGTAAATTATTAGAAACCATCAACACCAATAAATAGATTACGAAGATGAAAAGCATGCGATATCATATGTATTATATTTCCTTTAATAAATTTAGATATAACCCATGGTGATCTACATTATTATTATTTGTGCAATTGTGTCTGTAAATTAATAGTTAATATTACTGTATTATATACCAAACAATCACACTTTTATGTTTCTGATTGTCTCTATAAAATCGAATTCGTAACCTACATTTAAATACCTGTTTTCATTATCGTTCTTGACCCTCCCACTCAACAAACCCATAATTTCTAGTTTAGAACCATAAAGTTTGTAGTTAATCTGTTTGAAGAATCCTATAATTAATCGAATAGCTAATGCCTCCGAGTCTTGTAGGTGCTCAAAAACAATTAAGTCAACTAAATGCTGTGAAATTTCAAAATTGAGCAAATTCGTTAAAGCACCATTTAAAAGTTTTGGCAAATATTCACGAGTAGACAAGTCCACTACTTTGAAATGCGTGCTTAATCTTGGCAAGTGTTGTTTGAACTGCTCTTCAAATTTTTTCAAAAACTGTGGATTGGATAGAATGCTTTGTTTTACTTCATGAAGTTTATGCAATGTCATTAAGGTCTTGTAGCTGTTGTTGTAATTGTAATACAAAATAGCTACCAAATAAGTGTAGCTGGACTGATAACATTTGAGCAAGTCCTTCTCTTTGTTCTGTTGTTGAAGGAAAAGAGTGAAACTGACCATAACTCTTGTCAACTTTAACCTGATTTCATCATTTTGAAAGTAAAGTATATCAGAGAAGACTTTTGATAAATCCTTAGACACAACAGCAATTATAGGATGCTTTATTTCCAAGGATTCAAATTGACTGAAGTATTTATCACAAAATTTCTCATTTTCTGCTGTATTCATATTATAGTTCAAATTTAATGTTTTCCACCATATCTGACCTCTTATATTATCATTGACTTCTTCAGTTTGATCCAAAATACCTCTCCAATACAAATCCTTAAAGTTTTTGGTCTTCACAATTCTGGCGTTAAAACTGTCCAAACTACTTTCCAGTAGTATTTTACTCCATACTTTCAAGTCCTTCTGTCTCTGAAGTTTGATCTTTTCTAATTTTTGCAAGTTCTTCAATTGTAAAGATGATTCTTCCAATACTGCTTTTGCCAAAAGATCATTAGACTGCTTTTGATGTTTAATTCTATCTTGACTGTCTTTGGGAGGCAAATAAGTTGGTCTAGTAAAACTTTGATAGTTGTTGGTAATTGGCGCAGGCTGGATTCCTGACGGCAACGAGCTTCGTTTTATATCGACATTTGAAGAAGTGACGGGGCTTGTACTTGAACTGGAATTCAATGACGGCAAAGAGGTATTCAACTTTTTGAAGCTAGTAAGCATATGTTTCATTTGGTTGCTCTTCTCAAACATTTGTACATATTCGTTTTGATTGAACAATAATGTGAGTTCTTGAGCGTCTTTGGAGATTCTATTGAAGTCAACTTGACTAATAGACGATAATGACGAACTTTTGTAGAACTTTGGTCTATCAAAAGAGTCATCATTCATGCTTATGACCGAAGAATTGGTGGTGTCGTTGCCTAATTCCTCACCAATGCTCATGATAGATGAAGCTCTTGTTGAGGAGTCGGTATTGGTCAATGAAAACTTCCTGTTATGCTGTTGTTGTTGTTGTGGTTGGAAAGGATCCTGAAACAATAGATCCTGGTAGCTGAGGGAGAGGGCAGGTTGCCCAAAGGGCAAATTGTTGTTATGCATATAGTCGTTGAGATAAGTGACTTCATCTATCAACTCATCTTCAAAGTCAAAATCCTTTTTGGAGTATTGATTTGATCTGGCTTTGCCTTTTCCACCTATGTTTGTATCGTTAGACTTGAATCTATTTATGGAGTCATTCAATTGGGATTTTCTGAGTTTCAATCTCTGGGACGGCGTGAGATTCATGGGGGTCTTGTTGACCTGGATCACATAAGAAGAAGCATTCGATTTGGTGATAGTGGAGACGGTATTGGTGCTGGCAGATGATTTCTTAGACTCATTGCTGCTGAGAGACGCCGATCGACTAATCTGCTGCTTCAAAGGCAGGGGCTTTTGACTTGGGGAAAGATGTCTGTGACGGTGGTCAACAGTCGCCAAGTCTATTTCGTCCTGGTTAGATGGGTTATCAGGAATAACAGGCAATTTGGGTAGGTGTTTGCCGACTGCAGACATGGTTTTTGGTATTTTAGGGTTGTTAAAGAAAGACTGGGGTAAGTTGCGACAGGCGAGCGAGCGGCACGGACTGGGTCCTGAGAATTACGTGTAGTTGTGGGAGGTCTGCTAGTGATACGGAGTAGCAAAGTGTTTCAGCAATTTATTTTGGGTGTGAAACTTTTTTTTAGACGATGGAAATTGACACTTCTGTTAACGAGCTCCGGGGCGTACGATAAGATGTTGGCACAGTATCCAATGTTATGTAGGAAATAGTGAGCGAAGCAGAATGTGATACAGTCTGTAAAGACGTGGTAGGTACGGCTTTAAAATAGTTGCCTTGAAATAGGCTGAAAATCTACTTGGTATATATATTGGTGGGTCAGTATACACTTCTATTGTAAATCAACGATACCAGGAATGTTATATACGATGTTTACCAACACCATCACAAACAATGGATCGAACAGGAAATACACGGTACAATGCAATTACTGGGATTGTCAGATATTTCCGAATCCCAGTTTGTTTACCCCCCCCTTCCGCAAAGTGGGTATGTTTTGTGGGACATTATTTAGGAACCTTCGGTTTACATACAGGGTAGCGTAGAGTTGGTTTTATGGCGTACTTGGAGGTGCTGCAGGCTTAATGACAGTAGCTACTCCATGTATGGTCAGCAATGGACATAGACCTATTTTCTTTGCGCCATTGCTGATACTACAAGAGCGCACTACAAACTACGCACCCAGACAAAGTTGCTAACAAACTGTACTAGATACTACGCCTGGGACGCAGCAGTTAGCGTGACTGAAATGAAACAGCACTATAGCCATCATTCTGACTCAGGTGAGTCTTTCTATTACGCATTCCTCGTACCTAAAGGATGGAAAACGTAAATATCCTTCATAACAAAAATTACGCGTTTCGTTCATACGCGTCTTTATGTCAAATCTATTTTTTGCAATCATAATATTAGCTAAGCACCAGCTAGCTACAAGCCACTGCGAATCTGTAGAGCAGCTGACAAACTTGTCTCTTTTAACTATGATCCTTTCTTCTTTGTGGCGCCCTCGGTGGCTTGCGGGCAGTAGTTTAGAGAACGTTGTAGGCCTGAAATATGCACGGAGCGGTTTGGCACCATTAAGCCCTTCTACACCGCAACATGCCTAACTTCGCTTGTGCCAAAGAAGTCTCGTTTGCCTCTGTTCTCTCTATACTCGGTAGTCAATTACAACAAACATTATCATCACATATATAGACAATTAAGACTAGACAAATATTTACAGAGTAGTATGATATGTATGTACAAAATTATTAACTAACCGGCATGGATCGAGAATCCACAGGTTCAATCCGATTGTGTTTCTATATAAAGCGTCACTTCTTCTCGCCATCCTTGTTCTTAACATCACCTTCATCCTTGGCACCATTGTTGGAATTACTGGCATCCATGTTGAAGAACTTGCCCAAGAATTTTCCGATGCGGTTCAACTTAGAAGGATTCAAATCGTTTTCGTCGTACGTCACGGTTTTATTTTCCGACTTGTGATCTTCTTCTCCCAAATCTAACTTCCAGTGGGCATCTGTTCTCTTGGCGTTCTTATCGTTAAACGCGTCGGCCAATGCCTCCAATAACGCAGTCTGAATGGGCGTCTCAGGAACCAACGTCTTAACATTCAAGATGACATCTAAATCACCTCTGTTATTGATATTTCTATTGATAGGAACACCCTTTTCTGGAATAGTCAATTTTCTTCCGTTCTGAACACCCGGCCTGATTCTTAACTTGATCTTATCACCATCAATGGATGGAACCACTATTTCACCACCCAATGCGGCGGTGGTCATTAAAATATCCTGCTGAACTACGATATTGTTCTTTTCTCTCGAAAAGACTGGGTCATTCGACACACTGACCCTTATAATCAAGTCACCGTTTTTGGTTCTGTTATAAGGATCCTTGGCAACAAAAGGTGCATCACCAGCTCCAGGCATTCTCAATCTGGAACCGTCCTTGATACCAGGAGGTAACTCAATTTCAGTCGATTTTGGAATCTCTTGAACCCCATGACCATGACACGTACCACATTCATCAGCCTTAGAGATCTGAACACCTGAACCATGACATGTGCCACACGTTGAAGACATGTGGAAACCGCCCAATACATGAGTACTTTGTCCAGTACCGTGACAAGTTGGACAGGTTGACTTTTTCTTACCTTTCTTCAACCCGCTACCTTCGCATGTATTACACGAATCGACTGCCTTGTAGTTAATTTTAAGCTTTGCGCCGAATATCGATTCTTTGAAAGATATGGTCTTCAAGACCTCTATATCATCTCCGACATGTTCAGTCACATAAGCGCGTCTGCCACTAGAACCACCCCTTTGTCCAGTGAAGGCTTCTCTAAACAAGTCTTCGAAGTCAAAGCCCATACCACCGGCTCCACCAAATGGATTTCCGTTACCGAACGGATTCTGACCACCCGCAAATGGATTCTGACCACCAGCAAAGGGATTGGCGTTACCATTAGCGTCAAATGCCGCGGCACCAAACTGATCGTACTGAGCTCTCTTATCCTTATCACTCAACAACTCATACGATTCTTGAATCTTATGAAATCTGGTTTCAGCATCCTTTTCCTTGTTCACATCCGGATGGAACTTCTTAACTAGCTGGTAATAGGCCTTTTTGATATCCTTCTGATCAGCACTCTTATCAACGCCTAATACCTTATAGGGATCAAAGTCAATCAACCCTCTGTTGGATGAGTGGAAATGTCTGATTCTCTGATCTTTCAAGCATTTGTGGGAAGCAATGGGGCCATTAGATCTGGCTAGTGTGTGCAAGGATCTCCTAATCAAGGTGTGTGTTAATTTGGTATTAATGGGCATTAAATTCTTCATAGCTCTTCCTCAATCAATGACTATTGAACGGGCACAATTTAGAACCTGTTCAGAGATAAAAATAGAAACCCTTTTCTGAGCACTATGTATATTGCTGTATATTTCTAGCTAACAGCAAAACCCTTCACTGTTTACTCCGTCTAGATTTTAGGCTATGGAAAATAGACGCTAATGGTACATTTTCATCTTCGGTGATTGTTCTAGAAAAAATTTTGAGATAGCTTGTCACGTGATCAAAATATGAGATGCGACATTTTTGCAATGTGCCTGTATTTTTAGCCTTTTCTATATTTGGCCACAGTTCCGCTCCAGGCACGGAGGTGAACTGAACTATTGCCAATTCCTTTCAAAGAATATGTCATATCAGAAGCTTGAAACTAGTTTCTGATTTTGCAAAATGGAGAGTGATATGGCTGAGACAATTGAACATGAACTACTTCAAATCAGATATTTGAAGAATGTGCGACAGAAGTCCCATTTGCAGTATGTCATACAAGAATGTAACGCCAAAATAAAAGAACACCAGAATAGAATTAGTTTATTTGAAAGGCAGCTACAAGTGCTAACTAAATACTATTCAACACTGCACGACGTCAAGCCACAAACATTTTCTACTTTTCAGTTAACGCAGCACAACTGTCCAGATTTAGATATGAAAGTGAAGTATATGTTGGAACAGCTAACCCTTAAATTGTATTTGAAACAGAAAGAAATAAATGCAATTGATGAAAGGAACAAGCTATTTGAAAACAATGGGAAACATGCTGATAAAGGATTGTTGATTAGAAGAAAGGAGTGCGAGAAATTTATAGTTCTCCTAACCAAAGCAATTCAAGAGTACAAATCTAAGAGTTTATTGACAGCGTCCGAAATTGAAGAAGAGAATATCTCAAGATTATTACAAGAAAGAATGGTGAAAGTAAAGATGAAAGACTGGGAATTGAATATTACTGTTTTGCGAGCAGAAAATATTGAGCGTACAAAGTCAAGCAAGAGATTTCGCAAAAGAACCGGGTCCATCATCATATTCTCTGTTGATGGAAACAACGTATCCAGAACTTCATTTTCAAAAAGCAAAATATGGAATGAGAAACTAAGGTTAAATATAAAGGACGGTAAAGAAATAGAGATTCTTATGCTAGATAAACTAGACAAAGAGTTTGTGCCTGTTGCTGTCAACTGGATTAGCCTTGTGGAGCTCTACCACGAATTCTATAAAAAGAAAGAAGCAAATCTGAATTCCGAATTAGAGTTTAAGCTTAGGCTAGAACCACAAGGGGAAATATCATTCATTATGAGTACAATGAAGAGAGACTCTAACAGTTTATAAATATATAGGGGAAAACCAGCAAATGCAAAGATATGAGAAACGATTAATTAAGGGAACTTGTAACATAGTAAAGAATGATATGACATAACTAACATTTGTATAGGTGCTGTGAGATATGAAATAGTCTGCAAATACCTTGACTGCAAATTAATGTTTTCTAGAAACTACGACATTTACGACATTTTGTGAATTTTTTGTGAAGACTGTGGCCAGAACACAAGGAACGCGAAATTCGAAAAATTTATGAATAGGGCAACTTGTCCGAGCGGTTAAGGAGAAAGACTTGAAATCTTTTGGGCTATGCCCGCGCAGGTTCGAGTCCTGCAGTTGTCGTTAAATTTTTAAGTATTGTTTTTTTTTTTGCAACTTATATTACTTAATGCTCTTTTCTAAATTACATAATTAATCTATCAATTTTACTGACTGTTGCCAATGGCTGAACACCTCTCTAAAGAATCTGACACCGATACCAACATCTTTGTAGCCCATTATACTTCTTATGGAATGCATACTTAAGATAGGTAGTCCTACATCGATAATCAACTTGGCGCCGTTTATACCCCTTTGTCCGTCACCTAATATTGGACCAATGGTACCACCAGATCTGCTATCATTTCTAATATGGAAGTGCTGTAATTTGATATCGGGCAAGTTGTTGGTGATTATATCTTGCAAGAATACATATGCTGAAGAATCACTTAAGACATGCATATTGGAGTCGAATTTTATAGATGGTCCCACATTTGGTAATGGGAAATTATTGTCAAGATATATATCCTTAAAATTTGGATTCAAAGCGTGTGTCACATCGGTAGACAAAAGAACAGAATTATGAGTCAATTGCAACAAAGCTTCTTGGCCATTGGTTGATGTGGAGCCTGATACAAGTGATTTAAAGACATCGAGCAAGAAACCACCTTTAGCACCAGTTCTCGAACCACTACCAATTTCTTCGTGATTGGATAAGTAAATACCGTTAAACCCATCGTAGTCTTCAAGACAGTGGCCTTCCTTGAAGAACTTCTGGCTGAATTCAATTAACCCATAAACAGAATCAAAAGAACACAATCTGTCATCTAAACTGGAGGAATATATAAATTCACTATTCAATCCGCCCCTGACAGCAGGCTGTGCATCCACCAAGTCCAAATCCAACAGGACAATCGAAGATAACGAAGTTTGGGACAACTCTGTGACAAATCTCAACAATCCCAACGAGTGTTTGCTATACAAAAATGAGGACTTTTCTTCATCTGTCGGTTTTAAATCAGAATTGGACAAACCTCTGTACGAGATGATAGGCACCATTTCCGTTTGTGTGTTGTACTCCTTTTCAGCCAAGCCAAAATGGGGGGCTAGCTTGGGAATGAAGCCGATTGGACTTGGAAATGAGTTGATGAGCCTTCTTGTAACTTTCTTAGTGGCGTGGTCTTTGACTAATACCGCGCCTGCTAACGACAAGTCTCTGTTCAACCAGAGATTGTTCAAGGCTCCGGAATAAGGAGCCACGCCCAACAACTCATACGAGTCGTCCACCTCTTTATGTCCGGCGTTTTTCAGGTTATGAGGATTGATTTTGACCGACAAGGCATCGCAATGGCTTCCAATGAAACAGCTGCCATTTATCGGTTTCCACTTTCCACCGATAACAAATGCCACCAAGGTCAAGTCATCTTTTGACGTAAAGTAGAAGCCAGGTTTCTCGTACAAGTCAATGAGCTCGTTTTCCTTGACATACGTAAAACCATTGTTCTCTAGCACCGCTTTCATGTGGCTTACAACATGGTAGGTGGTGGGGTTCTGGTTCATGAAATCCATGAACTCCTCCGCATAACTGTCATAGTAGCTGGCCAAGTCTTGCTTTGACACCGGCTTTGGTTCGGTCTTCTCATTGGAAGGAGGAGTGACAGAACGCGAGACTTCCATTCGGGGCATGTTTAGTGTGTATTGCGAAGAATTGGGCTCTTCTATATCGGTCGAGTCTTCATCCTCGGTGGTGACATCCTCATAATCACCATCGTCGTCTGTAGTAGAGAGGATGCCCTTGTCGTGGATCACCATGGTGAACTGCTCTGTATCATGCGATCTCATATTTGCTGGTGCTACTATGAGATTAGTGCCAGAGTAAAAGTAGTACGCTGAAATTGTGGTTCCAATGGGGTACAGAGCCAGGCCAACTAGCGGCTTATCAGCCAGCAGTTGTATCAGGTGACCGGAACCACGTGACTAAGAACGCATGTAATCCGAGTAGCGTAGTGTATATAAGACAACTGCAACCTCTTAGTAGTCACGGTTTGTCTTGTTCGGCATTAGTTGTACTATAAATAGAGGTGCTTTTCTACTGGATAAGCATTGCCTGGAGAGTCTCCTACTCTCTAGTTGAAGTGTCGATACGTGTTTATGCCGTAGGGCAGAACGATACGGGTTCTGCAGTCGACTATCTTATATGCACTACGTGATAGCCATCAGATGATCTGTGTCACGTGATCGGATATGCTGGGGTTTTCCAAACGCGTCTCATATTTCTAGCTGAAAAAACCGGTATTGGGATACCGGCGCTTGCAACCCCAGTATACACCATGAACGCAAACACACTCACGATCCACTGGCACGTGGAGAACATGCCTGTGTACTCGGTGGTGTTCCAGCCGCAAACAGGCTCAAATTCGGTTCCCAACCGGTTGGTGACTGGTGGTGGAGACAATAATGTCCGAGTGTGGAAGATCAACCATACGCACATACCGACACAGCAGATATCAGCACAGCCACCCCAAAACCAGACCCAACCGCAGCCGCAGACCACAGTGCAGTATCTCAGCACACTCAGGAAACACACCCAGGCGGTCAATGTGGTGCGGTTCTGCCATAAAGGGCATCTTCTAGCCACAGCCGGCGACGACGGCACATTGATGATCTGGCAGCTAGCCGATAAGGTGATAAAATCGTTCGAGGACCAGGCCGAGGATGAAGACGACGATGATGTCGAGTCGTGGGAGGTGGTGTTGCAGTTGCGGTCGTCGATGTCGGAGATAAACGACATTTGCTGGTCACCTGACGATGCGTACATCGTGGCGGGCTCCATGGACAACACGGTCAGGATATACCAGTTGGACTTTTCTGGCGCCAAAGTCACCGGCAAATTGTTCACGTCCTTCGACAACCACCTGCACTACGTGCAGGGTGTCACGTGGGACCCCGCCAATCAGTTCATCGCCTCGCAGTCGTCGGACCGCAGCGTGATAGTGTACCGCATAGCGCACGACACCAGCGGCCGAGTAAAGGCCATCAAGTACTCGAACCGACTCACCCGCTTCAACAACGCCTTAATGTACTATTCCGAGACGTTGCAGTCGTTTTTCCGGAGATTGGCGTTTTCGCCCGACGGCAGTCTCTTGCTCACGCCCTGCGGCATGGACGAAGCCGGCAGCGGCTCAGGTAGTGCGGACCCGGCCGGCGGCGAGGATGCGGCGCGAAGCTCGGTGTATGTCTATTCGCGAGCCAGTCTCGCCACCACGCCCATATTCCGCATCGCGGGCCTCAACAAACCGGCCACGGTGGTGTCTTTCAACCCCAACCTCTACCGGATCGCGGCGGACGCTGCGTCCACGTCCAAGCTAGCCCTTCCCTACGTGATGGTGTTTGCTGTAGCCACCCAGGAGTCGGTGATTGTGTACAGCACCCGGGAGTTCCAGCCGTTGGGGTACGTGTCTAACTTGCACTACAGCTACATCACCGACATAGCGTGGGCCCCGGAGGGCGACAAGATCGTGGTGTCGTCGACGGACGGGTTCTGTTCGGTGATCTCGTTTGACGAGGGCGTGTTTGGCGAGAAATACGTTCCGGCCGGCGCAGACAAGCAACCCGAGCCGGTGCCGGAGGTGTCGGAGCCGGTGCCGGAGGCGGCGGTAGCAGTACCAGCACCAGAAGTAGCAGCACCAGCAATGTCGGCGCCCCCACCACAACCAACAAAGCCGGTGGAGATCATATCGGTGGAAGATGATGCTGAGCCGGAGGACCACGACGTGGTCATGCTAGACGACGAAGACGGACAGAATAAAGAGAATATCGCCGACAACGCCGACACCTGCAAGAAGACACCCACCAAGACAATAGACCTGTTTTTTGCCAAGGTCGGCGACGAAACGCCGAAGAAGGACAAGTCCAAGCGGCGAGTGGTGCCTACGCTCATCACGTCGTAGCACCATTAAGTACACATATATATAGGGCATCGATACGAGCAAGCATTTGCACCGGACCGTGCATTTGTTGCGTCACACATAAATATTTGTACATGTATGCTAGGCGGTATATACACAAACAGTGGCTATCTATCCTACAAGCTGGCCTCGTATCTCTGGCGTGCCTCCAAAATCATCTTGGTTCTCCTTTCCTGCAAGGACAAGTCGGCTGCACTCTTGCCGTCAAATGCCGAAGTGCCCTGCCCGGCGTCGATGCCGTACCGCTCTAACAAGTTGACGGAAGACTTGTTGGCCGGTTGCGCCGGCTTTGCGCCGGTTTCGGCACCCGCAGCGGCCGCGTTTCGGTTGGACGCGGTGGTTTCCGATGCGCTGCTACCGGAAGCCGTCGCCGAGACGGCGTCGGGGCCCGACGCAGGGAAAGGCAAGCCGCCTAGCTCCATGTACCGGTCGATGGTCACCTCGACCGAGCCGGTGTTGTTCAAGTCCATGACTATCTGGTCACGGGTCAAGTTGGGCGCGATGGCCTGCACCACCTCGACCATGCTGTCTGTGACCTCTCTTCTGCGTCTGGGCGGCTGCTGCTGCTGCTGGTGCTGGTAGTGGTTGACCGAGCGCTCCAACTCGTTGGTGTCGGGTATGGGGCTGATGATCCATCTCAAAAAGACAAAAGCAACGGCCAAAGTGGCCACGAATATCACGGTGGAGGAGTCCATGGTGTCCGATGGAGGATATGACGGGTGTGGTGCCGGTTTGTGCTGGTGGTCTGGATTAGAGGCTATATGCTCGGTGATAATTTGTGATCGCTGCATTTTTTCCGGCAGTTAACGCCGAACAGGTATCTGTATATCTAAATATGAAATCTTAGATCTAATAAGATCGTGCTACACAGACGGTCGGCGGTGATGGGACTGCTGGTGGGCTGTACCGCGCACACGCCGTCTGTAGACCGCACCAAGGAGCCGTATGCCCGCTGCGCAATTGTGGTGGGGCACTTTCTTCTGAAAATAGCGTAGTTTCTGGCAGAAAAGACTCTCACCACACACTGTACCATTCGCTACAGTAGCGTAATCTGCCGCCAGCAGCGTCTGTCACGCTAGCATCTCTCATACCAGCATCTCTCATACTACAATGCATACCATTACTACTACACGCTAAACTAATGACCTCAACAAGAACTGAATCGCCGCGTCCGCTACAAACACTAGCGCCTTTTTGTCTCCCACCTGCACCCTGCTTCACTTAAACGTCAACTTGAACTCATCCTCCTGGTGCTTCACCTTGTACAAGAAGTTGGTGATGATCTCGTTCTCCTTGGTGGGCAAACTCAAAAAGTGGTTTTTCACCTGGTTGGCGAGCTCAAGCTTGGTGATCTTGTGGGACACTCTCTTGGAGTTCTTCTTGGTGTACGTCTTCTTGCCGATTTCACTGTTCAAAATGTCGTTGTTGACGCTCACGGGGTCCGGCAAGTTCAACCCGTACCGCTTGTTGTATCGGATGAGCACCTCGTCGTCGTACTTGTCAAAGTCCAACGGCTCCACTTTCGGCTGGTCCTGCGGCCCATTGGAATTTATGTGCTTGGAGAGATACTGCTGTTGTTTCTGCATGAGCACCTGGTTCTTCGCCTTCTGCGACGTCTTGGTGGTGGCGCCAGTTGACGCTGGCTTGGACGACTCCGACTCCGAGGCCGACTCTCTCGTGTTTCTGGCCATGCCTGCTGTACCTGTAAATTGCGGCGCTGGTGGCTGATCCTGTGCTGTATGCGGTTGGTTTCTAACCTCACGCAGGCTCCCAATCGAGAAGTGCGGCATGCGTCACGTGACCACGCACGTGACACTCCACGGTTTTGCCAGCTGCGGGAGCGGCCGCCACAAAGGGGTGCTTGACGAGGGCACAAAGCTCGCAGCAAAGGGTATTCCATTGTTCTGGGTAGCTTAACCTTAAAAGCGGCAACAACACCCCTCCATTTAGCCACTCGGTGCATAAGCATGGCCAGAATGCGTCTGTGAATGGCCGTGCCACCAAAGTTTCTGGCTGTGAAAATGATTAGTTAGAGGCCGATATGTAGACTATACACAGACCAGGCGCTGCCGGATCGAAGTACTGCTTGCGGATGCCGAATTATAATTCGTGGCGGCTTGGCTTCCCAATGCCCGAAAATAATGTGCATCTCGAGAATGTTGAGGTGCCGCAATACATTGTGCTGTAGCAGAAAAATGTGTATATTATGCCTGATGATGTTCTCACCACACCCTCCACCCACTCTTAGTGCTCGCAACAACAGAACGCAATTGTGCGTCTGCGCTGAGGCTACGGGGTACATTGACAAGCCTTTTCAGCTGTGGAAAGTCTTGTCTTGATTTCCCGTGGCAATGCACCCATTTGCCATGTTATTCCGTTATTGCAACCGTTAACCACAAAAGACAAAAAATTCGTCATAGCAAAGGTAGCGATTAACGGAAAAACCTTGTTGAGAAATTCCACCCAAACCAACATTCCCCAGCACTAACCACCCCAGTGGAACAGACACGTCAACGCAACGTCTTTAATCTCTTTTTACATTTTCATATGCATATTTCGGAATTACTAGAGAGACCAAATTAATGGGTAGTCCCATGTCCATTGTTCCCAAAAAATTTTTTTAGGAGGTAGTGATCTCAATAGGAAATTTAAGTCTGACTATTTAGTGTGCTTTGCCATTTTGAACCAATGAACCTCCGTTGTCAATTTTATTCCCTTTGTTACAATACCCAGGGCTTAACAATGGCAACGGTTTCGCCTCCTCTTTAGTCAAGACTACAACAAATGACCGTAGATCCAACTGATCAATCGGCACACATTGTTGTTTAGCTACAGTAAAAATTTTTCATGGCAAGAAGCAGTCGTGGACTATACCTTGCAAGACATCATGATAAGCTAATTTAGGCTATCTAGGTAGCTTGAATATTTTCTTGTAGTCAATTGCCTCTGGATCAGGCTGTCACAGACATGGCATATAATCTGTATTTGCCTTAGTCCTTTATCGACAGGACGCGTCTGTCGTGATTTACTCAAATTAGCTAAATTCAGCAAAATATGTAGCAATTATATACGCACGTAATATGTGTTTGATATTACCTATTTCTCAACACGTCCGCTTTGTCACCCACCAACGACAGCCGCTCGCTGGTTGGTTGACACTTCGTTGATAGTCTTTACTTTATGCCAATTTACGGGCGTCAAAAAAATATATATCTTGTTTTGTGTAGTTGTCAGTCTCTCCTACCAGAACTGAAAAATTTTCACTCCCTTGTCTGGTAAGTCACTACATCATTAAAGTATGTATACCTCCATTATCCGTTTGGATGGCGGCAGCAGGGTGACAATAAACTTTTAAGCGGTCAATTTTCTATTACGTAGTGATCAAATTGCCAACAGAAACATTACCATTTTGAAATCAGGTTTCTCAGATTGGCATGATAAAAAATAAGATAAGCCTAAATAACAAACCTCTCTTCTAGATTGCAGCGACTAGCCAGGAGGGCCACTCCAGTGAGTAATTAAATGCGTTTATCGTTAATAGTTATAATTTGTACTCAAGATACAAGCCTAGTATTTTAAAATTTCCCCTTTTCCACTTTGTGTAATGTGTTTTGACGAATGCAAAATATTTGCAAATCAGATATGTATTCATTGTTCCACATTTGATAACAATACAAACTAGTTCGTATTGCTATGTATGCTTTTAAATTAACTTGAATTCTTGAAAAATATTTCTATTTGTTTGTTACTTGGTGTGTAAAAGTATATATATAATTGGAACGGCCCCAGGTCAGAGCTGTGAGTTCGTCTTTTCTATCTGTTTTGATTGTTTTTGTAATTTCTATACCTTATTGTTATCGTTATCAGTCCAATAACTTTTGGTTGAATTAATTAAGCTAAGTCAAGATGTCCGCGTACTTGATGTTGGCCAACAATTCCAACTCTCAATTCAGTTTGGAGCAGTTGCAAAAAGATATGAAGAGGAAGAAAAAGCGAGATGCTGCCGCCCATAAAAGAAGCTCGAAACAATCTTCTTCAGCCATCGCTTCGTCTGCATCATCTATACGAAGCAAGAGATCCAATTCATCATCTACCATTACTCCATCGTCAACCAACAGATTGACCTCAACTTCTCCCATAGTATCTCCACAAGTTAATAAGTTGGTATTTGATATCAATACTTCATCGTATATTCCATCGACTATTCACTCACAGGGTGAATTAAGGGCCCACAATCATGATCATGAAGCAGCTGTATTAACAATCCCTACTCCACCTCCACAACCAATTACTAACCAACCATACATCCAGACATCAAGCAAATATAACTATTTGAACAACAAGCTTAATCAATACAAGTTTAATAGCAGTGATAGCACGACTGACAGACTTTTTACACTTAAGCATATCCAATTGTTGAGATTCTCTTATTTTGAAGAGTTTATAGTGGATCACTCATATATTAAGGAAAATGAGCATAGATGTGAATACATGAAGCGAATTGGCAATGACGATGAAGACGAGGAGGAGCAAGAGGAAGAAAATCAGGTTCCGAACTACACTATTGAAAATGACAAGTTGCCCTTTGAAATAAGCAAATTGGTGATTCATGAATACGAAGAAGACATCTACAATAGTCGTAAGAAGAAAAGTAACCAACAACACTCACCACTTTCCATAGCAGCGAGTTCCGGACCTTCAACACCGAGATCAATTAGACCCCAAAAGTTTGAAGCTCACGAAGAAGTGGTCAATGTTTGTAAAATCTTAAAATCAAACCATTTCTGGAATTCAATCTATCAAGATATAAAATTTGAAAATTACGCTATGTATCAAGAATTGCCACTATTAAACAAACTCCAAAATTTCTTGATTGATTATATTGAATACTTTTTCATAAATCTAAAGCAATTCAGTTATTCCAGTGATCAAAGCATTTTCTATTTCAATGACTTGAATTACCAATATTTCAACTTCATGAACGAAGAGATTTATCAGGATATGCTTAAAGAAGACTCAAAGACTTTAAACCAGTTGATAATTATATTGATTGATAACTTGAAATTGAAAATCTCGGCTTCTAGAAAATTGGATAGGTTATATAACTTGTGGCAAGTTTTCTTGAACTACATACTACTCGAATTGACTATTAAGGAAGCCCCAACAACAACACCGATACTAGCAAAACATCAGAGTATCGTATCAAACCAATCCTCAATATTGTCCCGATCTAGCAAATTTTCTTCGGTGAGTTCTAGCTCTTCGATCGGTGACTTGAGTGTGGTAAATGATGAGCTGATAACGAAAAAAGGGAACACAATGAAGAAGGCTTCATTGTTTAGCAAATTTTTATAAAATATGTTTACGGTGAAATGTGATTATGATAGGTAGATATAAATTTGAATATACTTAGTATGTTTGACTTAATGATGCTAAACAAAAACAACCTCTCTAAACAACGACACAAAATGAGACTAGAGACGGCGACTAATTCAAGCTTGCTAAAATCTGCATCTTGGCCGAGGACACATCTAAAAGTTGTAGAAATTTCACACACAGATAAAATACACTGATACATCCAGACGAGATGAAAATAGTTAAAATGAGGAGACTGCAGTAACGAGGTGAAACCCTGTGGGATAATTTCATCAGTGCAGCGCCGTTCAATTTCTACTAACTACAATAATTCATATATACAGCAAACGAGCGGCAGCATACTTTTTCATACATGAGTGAACAGTCAGCCCAGGGTACAATAAGTTGCAACCTATTTTTACATACGGTGCCATAGATTTGTATATTACATCATATAAACGCAATCTATTACAATTCCCAATTAGGAAGCATAATACAAGAAAAAAAGAAATTTGCAGAATCAATTGCGCACTTTCCTGCCCAGTTTCTTAATTTAGGATACTATGTCATATTGTTTGTAGGACAACAAAACCTACTTTCTATTATTAACAGCTGGCTGTTTATCTATTTACAATAGCAGTTGGTTACGGATAAAATTTCAGTACACATGACCAGAACCCCTGATGGCTGTTTTTTCTCTTACGGCAGTATTTAATGCACACATCTTCCATTCATATTTTTTTATGATCCCCTGATTGAATTACATTTAACACACATTAGTGGGATTATTATAGACCGGAGAACCCCTTGCAGTATAAATTATTGGTAACACCCCACTTTGTAAACTTAGTTCTATAATTTGTATTCACCAGTCGAAGTATCTTTCCATTTGAAGATGATCCCGTTGCCAGACAGAGACCGTGCATTATTAAATGAGCACAACTTTTATGAGGGGATTTCCGATTCAAACTTGTTAAGCAGTTTGAACTATAAAATTGATCCAACGAAATTAATCAAATCTGAAAACGAAGCAAATGACTTATTGTCAAAGTTGTTCAACTTCTTACGGAATGCATCTCCTTTGTCATTCTTCCAACTATTACTAATTGTATCAATATTGGTTGCTTTTATTTATCATGGTTACTACCTCAACATTTACCTTCGTTATAGGCGAACTCATAAGTATCATCACGGATCTCACGCCCGTTCTAACAGCGGCCAGAAGCTCGAGAAGCCTGAGGACTTGGTTTAATTCTTCATTCGTTGCATTTTTCACTTCGTATTTTTACAGTTGCATCTTTCTTTTGCGGTTATTATATTTTCATTATTTGCATATCTCACAATAAGTCTTTAAATAGATACAATTTTCTAATGTATAATTCATTCATTCACCAACTTGTCTGTAATTTTCAACATTTCTATATCCCAAATGTTCCAGTCGTACCAAATGATTGGTGGAAATATGGTGAATAAATGCCAAATTGCATGACCGTCTATCAATCTGAACCAAGGTGTGAATTCGAAGATTTCAAATAAGATACCAACTGTAAGCCAAGCATTCAAGAATATTGGCAACAATGGAATTAGTTTGACTGATACATTTATTTTCTTGATGATTTTAGTCTCGAATGGCAACAATTGAATCGAGTTATTATAAATAATATAGTTGTTCTTGAATATATTGTAGTTTCTTAAGGATTGCAAAATCCACAACACAATAGTGATAATACCAACAGTCAAGTTGAACACCGTATTATAATGGTAATCCCAATCAAATTGCAATTTGCATAAATGCAACAAATAAACCACAGTAATAGTAAGCTGCCATATTCTCAATCGTTTAGTCTTCTTGAAAATTTCAAAGTACCTAATGAAAATACAGTTGAAAGTTGTGATTATTACTGCAGAAGCACCAAAATAATCCAATTTTTCAGTCCACTTGTTATCATAAATGTGAAAAATGCTACTAAAAACCCAACCCAACATGGAGATAAATAATAAATTGAGATACTGCTTGATCATTGTCAGATAGACATTTGCTGTGTTTATAGCACCATGTGTGTCCTTACTGTTTTTGCGATACTGCATCAAGACCTTATAGAAATTCTTGTAGTTCACGTAGAAGTTGGCAATGGAGAAGATAGTGGAATAGAACTCTTGAATTCCAAATACACGAACAAATGGCCATTTACCGTAGAATTGTACCATTTCTTCACCTTGACTGAGTCTGACATCGGAAATAAGCTGCTGACACTTATAATTACAGTTCTTTTCTAAACTCCAGAGCACCGCCAACGGTGAATGAATATTGAATCTGGGATGGTTGAAATCCGCCTGAACAAAATCTAACGAGGAATCAGATCTCTTCTCTATAATTGGAATTTCAGGACTATACTCCTTATACACCACATGCCCATCTTCTATAACATCCTTCCCACCTTCTCTTTCGTTTTCTATCTTTTCAAATATTGAATACTGAGCATTCGACTCTATATCGACACACTGGTGCAAACATTTCTGGAATTCGGGCAATCGATCCCCCACTGACGCATCAATTGACTTAAACAAATAGAAGCTTACTAGCAACGGTAATGATATCAACATTGGGTGTATAAAAGATCACTTTGGATTCTAAAATTAAACCAGGAGCTTATAGATCGGTAAAAATTACACGTCAAAAATACGCGCAGAAAAGTGTGTGTTGAATAGTACATAAAAGAAGGGTTACCATAGGAGTTTTCTATATTTTATAGCTAGATAGTAAAATAAAAGTACGTATGAAAGGAAGGCATAAAGCTCAGTTAGATTTAGTTTAGAGAGATATTATGCCTTGTTTCTAGGCTACTGCGGAACCATTTGCACCACTACCATTCGCAGCCTCCCTCTTTTTCTTGTTGAATAATTTGGCCTGGACATCGACATAAGTTATAGTGGTTACACCAATAACGACAGTCAATGCAACCAATATGATGTTGATAGGTAAAGGATTCATATGAAAGGTGGTGTGAGTCAATTTGTCTAATATAGATTGACCATAGTTGAAAATACCAGATATACAGATGATTGCACCGTAGACAGTACCAAATGTTTCGAACCCGAATACTTTGGCACAGAAGTCACTGACTGTAGTGTAGAACAAGGGTCTGTATGCCACGAAAATTAATACACCAATCACACCACCAATGAAGTTATTGAGCATACCCAACAAACCAATTACAATGGAGATGGACAACAAGCCAGTCAAAACTGTCACTGTAGAACAGTTATCTAAAAACAAACCAACAAATGGAATAGAAATAACACCGCCCAACGGCAAGGCAATGTCGAAAATCTTGTTCAATTGTTCTGCTTTGACGATAGAGCCAAAGATGTAGGTGTATTGGGTGCCGATAGTAGCCACAAAGTAGTTAATTCTCAACATCTGGATAGTGGTGAAAATACACATCAAGTAGAACCAAGGGGTATATATCTGGAATTGCGCAGAGTAACCGTGGAGTATTCCGAATACACCGCCACTGTGCTCGACCAAGAATTCTTCGCCTTCTTCTACGTACGGCTGTTTCAATGCATCACCAATGGAATCTCTTCTCACCGGTGGTTGTGGAATAGCGACTTGTTGGTCCAACAAGGGTGAAGTTTCATCGGATTCAGCAACAACAGCAGGAGCAGGCGAGCCCGGGTGTTCATGGTGGTCCACTTCATCGTCCACGCATAAAGTGTTGTCTGGCGATGTCTTATAGGAGTCCCCTGGCATGACAAAGATCTGGGCTACAGTTATGAATACAGGCACCAAAAGGTACAACTTGAAGAAATTGGCCAAGGTGAATGCGCCTGCGCTTTTAACGTAGTAGATCTTGTAGATTAAAAACACGGCCGAAGAAGCGTCGAACGCACCGGTGATCAAAGCCAAAATAGTGCCACTGTTCTTAGGGAAGGAGTTGGACAATTGGAACGAAGAAATGTAGGCAAAAGGACCACCCAACGCCATAGAAGCGTACCCAATCATATATGGATCGATGTACGAGTCCAAGTGTTTGGCAAAGATGAACACAAACGAAGCCAAGTACAAGAATAAGGCTCCAATGAGCCCACAGACTCTGGGACCGTACAAATCCAAGACCCTGCCGATCAACAACGCCGACACATTGGTCAACACAGCAGCAACCGTGAATATCAAGTTCAACTTCAAGTCCTGAGGGGTGCATTTTGCGGCCCCCGAGTTAGCGTCAGCAGCGACAAACTGGTTAATGAAAGTGGTGGTCAAGCCGGTGGGGAACACGGATGACACAGCAGCATCCGACACGGTGCTGTTAATGGATACGTCACAGGTGTATTCGTAAACGTGTTCGTTGATCAACACCGGTTTCAAAGCAGCAAAACCAAAGATGGGGCCTCCTGACAAGAGACACCAGAAGATGGCACACGCACACTGAAGCAATCTGCGGGAAAAGCTCACTTCAAAGGAGTACATGGTGTAAACGGTAGTGTTTATGGCTCAAATAGCAGCTGCAAGGGTCAGATGTGGGTGCAAATGAGTGGCAATGGATACACAGGAGGAGTGATAGCCAGACTGTGAAGAACGGTTAGTAGCAGAAATTTGATGCGTGCTACTATGTACAGGAATTGGCACTATACCCTTTTTGAGTGCAATTATAACACGGAGCGACTGTTAGCGGGGTTCCAGTTTGGAAATGCCAACAGATACAATTTCCAGAAAGAGGCAGCGGTCAACTTGCACTACAGCACCAGGCAACAGCCATTTATATAGCGTGGGCTGCCTGGCGCAACGGCTCTGTACTTTTTCATGGTGCTCATCCTGAAAAATCTCGGTAATTTCCTTAGGGACCAGACACAAATTTGATAGATAAGAAAAATTACCGCATTGGTCCAAAATTGAGAAGCGGCAAAAACGAGCGGTTGCAATTATTAGGGCTGTCTATCAGGCACTGAACATTTAATTATATACACAAACATATCTATAGGAGACATTAGTTTCTAGGCAAGAAGAGCCTTCTTGTCGTCGTCGGTGGAGCCGTAGCTGACCTCTTCCACAGACGATATGTCTTGCACGACTTCTGGCTTGGGGTCTGGTTTCTTTAAAGTCTCGAATGGCTTACCACTTATCTTGCTGTACACAAACATCACAGCACATCTAAGGGCCACCGATGCGAAAGTGATCAACAAACCTCCGAATGGAGCGACCACGAACGCCCCGAATGCACCCCAGTCGTTGGGATCGTAGATACCGTTCCAGATCAACAATAACTTACCACCTTCCTTGGCACTGCCATAGTAGACGGTACCAAAGATGAAAACGGCAACCAATCCACCAATACCACCGGCCATCACATCAAAGCCCTTGACGTACCAGAAAAGTCTGTCACTCAAACCAAGGAACAATGCTGGAATGATGGCAGCACTAACCAAATCAGCAATGAGATAAATTTGTAAGATGGAGTCGGCCACCTTGACAGCCAACACAACGATCGGCACCATAATAACAACCACCATGAGTCTGGTAACTATCATTGGCAACTTGTTTCTGAACAAATCGTTGGAGATGGTGGAGACCATGGCAGATTGCAAAGAGTCGAAAGTACAGGTGGACAAACAGATGACGAATATAAGCACAAATGCCACCAACCATCTTGGCATGTGGCTCAATAAGATGAAGAAAGCGTTGGATCCGTTGGGGTCGTTTACCTCTAAGTCTCCAGTCCAAACGGCAATGAAACCGGTAGCACCAACTAAGGTACAAATTGCAAAAGTGACAAAGGCAGCGATCGAAGTACCAATAAACAAATCCTTGTCAGTCTTTGAAGCAAAAGTTCTTAACCAGAACCCAGCCATGAAACAATCGTTGGTGACAATGGCAACCAACAAGATGTAGATTAATTGCCAACCCAATTTGTTAGCCTTCAATAATCCACTGGGGCCGATCTTAGAGGTGTCAATATGAATGTAGGAACCCATACCGGCGGCACAGATAATTATCAACATCAATACAGACACGGCTTGGAAATTGTCAGTAATAAAACTGACTCTAAAACCACCGAAAGCAGTATAAATCGAAGTAACGCAACATTCTACAATGACCGCTCCTAAGCCGTTCAAACCAGTCAAGGCCTCAATCGCCTGTCTGATGGCTGACAACTCACCCACCATGAACAAAAACATGGTCAAGCATGTAAAGAATGACAAGTACAAACAGGTCACAATACCGAATCTTTCTCTAACCCACTCAGTTAAGATAAATCCATCAGGACATTTCTTTCTGATAATTGGGCCAACCCAGGCAAATCCGGCAATGGGAATAGCACCAGCAATGGTATACACCAATAACCCATGCAATCCCGAGATGTTACCAATTTGACCGTATGAAGTCAAAATACCACAACCCATAGCTAATATGGAGAGAAAAGATTAGTATCAGAGTTTACGTGTATGAATCCAGGGAAGGTAATAATAAATATATGAGCACAGCATGCTTTGTTGCAGATATTCTCACCTACTTTATCACTACTCCAAGCCCTAGTTCCATCTTTCTTTTATATATTCTCGTTAAACAATAAAACTTTCCTCACGCAAGTATTAACTTGATCGAGTTATAACGGTCTAATCTCAGTCCTCACTTTATATGGAGGACACCCGTTGTTTTAATTGTTCACTGCTGCTAGAAACATAGTGGAAAGGATTATTTTGGGATGATGAAAATCAGATTGCTAAACCATAACATTGATAAAAGAAAATAAAAAAGATCACATACCTGAAGCAATGAAATTCAACGCTAATGGAAGCCCTCTCTGTGTACCGTTGGAAGACAAGAACTGGTTCTTGTTGGAGAACTTCCAAGCTAAATAGAGACCAGTGAATAGCAAAAATGCATATGTCAAATACACGATAGCATTGTTGCCTTGTGACGATAACTGCGCCATTTTAACTATATTTTCTTCTGTTAGATATGGAAAAGAGTAATAAGAAGGAGACGAAATGAAATATTAAGATTATACCGGCGCCCTGGTTATATATATGGTTTACTAGAGAAGCTTAGATGTAAAATTTGTACGTTTTTTTTTCGGCTCGGGGGTAGCAGTTTCCCGCTAAGCGCATCGAAAATTATACCGCATGCGCTTAAGAGGCCCTATGCGCTAACAAAGAAATGCCATGTTGTGATTGTAGCCAGCCGCACAAGACTTCAAGTATACCGTTACAATGCCAAGTTCAGTCTGCTATTGGCTATGGGGGTTTAGCTTTCTGCGAAAAAGCAAACCTAATTGATTATGTTATTACAAGAGAACAAATTAGATGGGCTATGTAGATGTGTGCAGAATGCTAAGAATTTGTGTTTTATGTCTAGGAAATCCTACCTGGTCACTATGGCGGTACTACGTCTTGCATTATAACAGCTTAATTGTGCGTTCTCTACAAGAAAGCAGCTACTTTGCAACTGAAAGCTGGTCTTAACGTAGCCGGTTGGAAACTCGAAAGCAAAACATTGAATATGACCACTACTTTAGGTGAACGGCAACGCGGAACGTGACTATCACGTGGCCACATACTAATAAAAAAATTTGATATGTATTTCACAGTAACGCTGCTGGTATCTGTCTTGTCAAAGAATAAGGATGCTATAATGGCGGGAACTGCCAGAGAGAGTTTGTCTGTAAAGAACAGTAGTGGCGACACTAATAAAGTTACCAAACCACACTCAGGACCCACCTCTTCTTCTGATTTATTGGTAAATTCGTCTTTACCAACTACTAAAGCAAGATATGGTAAATTGTTAGAAATCCTAGATGATGATGTACTATTAATAAATCAAATAAAGGTAAGTTCCAGCAGTGCAACTGAAACTGACGACGAACTTGACCAGAGGCTAAAACAAAGCGAAAGAGAGGAAGATGAATCCTTATCAGTTAACCCCATACCACCATATTTGCTTACCAAGAATCGCGATAATAGTATCCCTTCGAATTCCTCTTCTCCAACGCCGGATATAGACTGGTCCGATTCCACAAGCTATTTGAAAACAGTGGATAAGGATAAGTTTCGACAATATGAGCTCGCATGCGACAGAGTCAAGCAGTTCTACGAAGAGCAACATGAAAAGCAGACGGTGGCGTATAACATCCAGGCTCGTATCAACTTCAAAACTAAGACAAGGGCGAAAATGTCGGTATGGGAGGGTCTAGAAAAGTTAAACAAATTGCTTGACGATTCAGATCCGGATACAGAATTAAGCCAGATTGACCATGCCTTGCAAACCGCAGAGGCTATTAGAAAGGATGGCAAACCAAGATGGTTTCAACTAGTGGGCTTAATTCACGATTTGGGTAAGTTGTTATATTTTTACGGCTCGAAGGGTCAGTGGGATGTAGTGGGTGATACGTTCCCCGTAGGCTGTAAGCCACTGAAGAAGATCATATTTCCGGACAGCTTCAAAAACAACCCCGACTTTCTTAATCCGTTGTACAATACTAAATATGGCATTTACCTGAAAAACTGTGGATTAGATAAAGTCATGTTAAGTTGGGGACACGATGAGTATATGTACCACGTTGCCAAGGTGAATTCAACATTACCTCCTGAGGCGTTGGCTATGATTAGATATCATTCGTTCTATCCATGGCACCAAGAATATGCGTATAGCTACCTTATGGACGAGCACGATAAGGAGATGCTTAAAGCCGTCAAAGCTTTCAATGCTTATGACTTATATTCCAAATCAGAAGAACAATTAAATGTTGAAAAGCTAAGACCCTATTACCTCGAATTAATTGACGAATACTTTCCCAAGAAGATCATAGAGTTTTAACCTGTATTATTATAGACAGCAGCGCCAACTACGTCGGTGCGTTTATGGAATGTTTTGAATGTGTTTATGTTTCTCTTATTTTAATGTATTACTATGAATTTTTGATCTACAGACCTTGGTGTACTAAGAGATATTTTTATATTAAATTAATCGTGTCTATGTATAATACAAGAACGGAAAATGTAACGCTTTTTCCCATTCGAAGTTAAGTCGTTCGTCATGTTCTTCAATAAACTCAAAAGTTATTAGAAACATGTTACTAGACTTAGAATAACTGAATAGCACCGAAATACTGTTCAACGCCGTAAGGACCTGGTTGTTTCCAGAAGTCATCAAACGTGGTTAAAATAGTGACGTCGGTACCGTAAGTAGTTAAAATAGACTTTATAGCAATTGCTTGATTTTCAGGAGTAGGAACATTAAGACCATTAGTTTGACCATGGGATGGATAACCAGTTTCAGCAACAAAAACAGATTTTGAACCACACGCATTTTGAACCAATTGCACTTGACCTTGAACAAAGGTACCAGCGTTGTCAGGAGCAGAATATTGGTCAAAGTAGGAGTGAGCATTGACACCAACGAAGTCAATTTCGGATTCAGTACATAATTCGGGGTTATCAATGAACGAATTAGGTGGTTCAGCAGTGGTAACCTGTCCCTTGTAACCAGCACCAATCAATTGAGACTTGACAGAAGCGATTTTTTGAGTTAATTGAGAAACAGTCAAGTAACCATCGTTAATTGCCTCATTACCAATGGTAATAAAATCGATAACATCCCAACCATATTCAGCGACATAGTTTAACAAGTCTTGCACTCCACTATCAATTGAATCAACCTCATATTGTTCGAACCAGAAACCTTGATTAACCTTGAAACCTAATTGAGATGCAATTGGTAAGATGTTTGGAATAGACGAACAGTCACTTCCATATATTCTGATATTATTGATACCTTTGCTCTTAATCAATTCTAAATCGTTAGTCATGGTTGGAACATCCTTACAAGCACCGGAGTTGGTATATGGTGAATAGACAATATACTTTGGCGGAGTTAAGGTTGCAACTGCTGGAGGAATAGACGAAAAGGTTAAAGTGCTGGATGAACTAGTGGTAGATGGCAATTGGGTGGTCGTTGGTACTTGAGTGGTAGTTGGTTGAGTAGTAGTTGGAGTGGTAGAAGTAGTAGAAGTCGTGGTTGGAGTGGTAGAAGTAGTGGTTGGAGTAGTAGAAGTGGTTGGAGTAGTAGAAGTGGTTGGAGTAGTAGAAGTGGTAGAAGTTGTAGTTGGTTCTGGAGTTTCAGTGGAACTAGTGGTAGTAGCTGGAGTAGTTTCCGGTTGCTCTGTAGAAGTCGTTGTTTCAGCAGGAGGGTCGATACTACTAGTAGTAGGGGCAGGGGGATCGACACTACTAGTAGTAGGAGCAGGAGGAACGACAGAAGTAGTAGTAGGAGCAGGAGGAGCAGCACTAGTAGTAGTAGGAGCAGGGGCTTGATCAGCAACAGTGGTTGGATCTTGATAAACGGAAGTGCTGACTGCCTGAGTGGTAGCCCATTGGCCATCAGTTAAAGTGTTAGTGAAAGTAACGCCATTGCTAATAAAAATCTCGATTGGGGGCAACCAAATAGTGGTGGTACCAGTAGTGTAGGTTTGAGTGGTAGTAATAGCAGGAGCAGTGTGCCATCTCGTTAAAATCAAAGGTAATGGAATCGCATAGATAGTTTGAATTAGGAAGATTAAAGTCAATAATTGGTTTATTAATATCATTGTAAGTTTTTGTTATATTATCTTGTTTAATGAGTGTATTATTTTTAGTTTTTGAAAAGAATGTGAGATCGAGTTGGACTATGTCAGATTAATGAAAGTATTAGTTGTGACTAAATTGAAACGAATGTAAGATGTTGACACACTGGTAAGCGACTGAAGAGAAAGAAACAGAAAAATATGAGAGATTCAAATAAATGGAGGGGTTGTACATGGTATATATAGACATTAACCTACATGAGGCTACGTTGACAGCAAAAATGTATAACAAATTTGTGGTTTGCCTTGGGTGAATTGCTGTAGATAGGTTGCAATATTCCAAAAATGGTTTTCGCATTCAAAAGCATTTTTCTATAACCAGCCAGATTTTCTGCAGCCAGCATTTAAAATCCACACCGCAATAGTTAAATTTGCGGCTCATTCCCATTTGGGATAAGCGAGCCAGCACTCAGATCTGGCTGTGCTGTAATGAGTGAGATTAATATAAAATAGAGTATAAGCCTATCGCCCAATTTTATACCAGGCATTGATTTGCTTCGACACATTGTTTACTTTATATTGTATATAATGCTCATAGTAATGGAATCCATTGATTTTGCTGGAACATTCCCGTTCCCCAACTGTTGAACTCTCACCTCAAACATGATTCAGTAATCCGCCCAATTTCATTCTTTGTAGATGCTCCTGGTTATATTTCCTAACGGGGTTTGTGCCCCTTAAACAGTCATGCTTCTTAACGACTCATAAAGAACAATTTTTGTTTGACGAGATCAATTGTTTTTTGTCATGATGATTCTTCTACAGTGGACATAATGGCGTCCAGTTACATTACTACTTTAATGAGCGACAATGAGGCTACGTAACTTGAAATTCACCAGTAATGTCCTCAGAATATATTTCAGTTACCACTAAGTTAACTTCGATGTGATTTTGGTACTGCTGGCCCATCCAATTTCACAGCTTCACTTCATTCCGAAAAGCTTACGGTATACATGATACTGATGAAGAGTTTTGAAATGATCGTAGCCTAGAGTTATATGACTCTGAAGTCGATTTAAAACTAAATATAATAGTATATAAAATATGTGGATATATACGAATGTTGAATAGCTTAGGCATATAAGCATTAAGCGTTTGGATGATTGTACAAGAGGTACATTTTTGTAGATCATATTTTTAGGTTTATATATATAAAGTATTAAGTTGAATTAAGATGTGACATAACGTTAACTGCCATGATTGGTGAAATAAATAACTTTCATTAAATGTTGAAGGAAAACGAAAAACGGACAGAATGCTCCATCAGTTATCCAATAAATCAAATATGATTCTGAGCTTATCTTCGTCAATGACATCTAAATTATTCAAGTATCTTAATAAGCTCTTGATTAATTGAATCAATTGAGGTATAGACAAGTTAATGATGGCCAACTGCAAGATTTTTCCAATTGACACATTATGGTTGGAGATAAAAGTTTGGTAGTACAAGTAACTGAAAGAACCCATCAAAAACTGACAATCTAATCTATCAGTGATACCACCATGACCAGGGATGGTGTCACCAAAATCTTTAATACCAAAAGCTCTCTTTAACCCACTGGCGAAAAATCCACCAAATGGCGCTATGAGAGATGCAAATGTTGCTAGTATTGCCGAGTGGAAGTAGATGGGTTTGATTGATATAATTTCAAATTGAGAATCAATAAAAAAGTTATTGATTGGCCCAGTTGCCGAACCATCAGTTGAACCAAAGAAGGAGTAAATTGAATTGAAGTTTTCAATCAAGTTTTGGGGCAATTGATAGATCTGTGGAATGAATATCGGGTTGGGTTCACAATGCGGGAAGTTGTATAAATGGGTCGATAAGTTGACCGCCGGGCAAATCAAGTAGTCCGACTGGGATAAAATAAAGGAGAAAAATACACCAGCAATGGCAGTGCAGATCCAAGCACCGACGAAACCTTCCACGGTCTTTTTGGGCGAGATTTCAATCAACTGGGTCTTACCAAACGTGATACCAACCAAGTAAGCAAACACATCATTGACAATAACCAAAGAAGAAGGCAAGAAAAACCAGATGATACCGTTCAAGATGTTGTCAATGATGAAGTGCGATTGGAACACCACCAAGATCAAAGTCATGTGGGTGATGCATAACTGGGCAAACTGGAACTTGTAGTAACCCTTCTTCAAAGTCCAAACAAAGAAAATGAACCCGGCCACAAACAAACTGTAGCTTATGAATTTGTGGTTCAAAATGAGGAAAGTCAATATCTTGTAGCTGAGCACCGATTCCTGAAAGAAGTTTAAGAACTGGGGGCTGTCCAAATAGTACAAGGTGGCAATCAAAAAGTACCAATTCAAGGACTTGTTGTAGGGGATTTTCTTGTCTCTAGCCGGCTCGGAGGTTAATGCAATGATTTCTTTGAAGGTCAAGATCTGGAACAACAATACAAGACCAATGAGGGCCAAATGGCCCGAGGCCAACACAACAAAAAAGCCGGCAATCATGACGAACGTCCATATGGTTCTTGTGATGAACGCCTGCTTCTTCTTCTCCTTCTCGTTGACCACCGGTTTCTTTGCCCCGGAGTCATCTTCGGTCGATGTCACGGCAGAAAGAGCCGGGGTGTTGGCGTTGGTGGAGGGGACGGAATCAGCAAAGATTCTGTTATCCTTTTTGGACATGGTGGAAAATGGACACTGGTCGGTGTGGTGGTGCGGCCTGGGGGCAATACTGCGGGCTCTGGTCGGATATAGCCGGAGGGGGCAGGTGTTGCTTGATTATAGTCGCAATGAGATGTGTGGGTTTGTATGGAGAAACACGGTGGAACCCCAACTAAACAGCGACACAAGGAGGGCAGAACAGCGAAATCGGGACGGCACACTATACGCGTTGCAGGCGACACCCAGAACAGTCAATTGAGATGCTGTGATGCTCCGGCTGGCTGGAAGAACGGTGGATGGCAATTCCCACTAAGTAACCAGGCTCTGAAAAAAAAACTACCAGTGGCAGAAATCAGTGTTACGCAAAACAAAACCCTGTCTATTACCATACACTGGGCCGATGGCGACACGCGGTTAACGGTGGGGTGCTTCCTGGCTGCTGCTGCTGCTGCTGCTGCGGTGAGGTTGCGACGGCTGGGACTGGCGCTGCGAGCTTGGCCAACCCGCCAAATGTCGTGGACACCAGCTAACACACTAATTGCCTATTGGAGCAATATCCATGCCGCAGTAGTTAGGGGCCGCAGCTGCCCCTATTCCGCACCCAACACCAGAAATGTCACATGCCCGTGGGACCCGGAGCGCGTGGCTGACGTAAGACTGACGTAAGCATTTGCGGGTTTGCTGTGGCCGTTGCGGGTTGCGGCAGCCTGGCCGGGTAACCCGGGCCAACCCGCAAAAGTGCCGCCAACCTGCAGAAACGCCTAAGTTTCTTTTTTTGGTAGACAATTTTTTTGCTCATTGATACAGATTATTTGCCCTTAATCCAACCACCCATCATTATCAACGACCCATCCGAGGAATAGTTAAAGTATTCTGATATTTATATTATATGTCAACTATCCAAAACTTAAACTCATTTGGTAAGTGTTTGCCTTAGCCGCACGCCTCCGGTCCGCCTGCGGGCCCGGGAAAGTGGAATCCAGACGTCATCATAATCTGTTGCCCAGCCTATCGTTCAGTACTGCAGTGACCGAATCTGCCCCTTTTGGGGTGAGGTAGTGTGCATCAGCGCCGCCACATCCATATACGTGGTTCAAACTGCATGTTTGTTAACAAGTTGTGGCACATTTCTTGGGACTAGTGCCCCATATCCGCAAACCAGTCATCTCCATGTCGGGTGATCTGAAGCGGGCGTAGAAATCAGCTCGAGGCAGCAATAGTTGACACGTCCAGATCACTTGACTGCAAATAGAGGCGCATAGAAAACAAGAGTGCAATTACTAACAATCTGTGTAGATCCTTTCGCCGACACTGGTGATTCAGAAGCTCAACCAACTAATTATATTCATATTAGAATCCAACAACGTAACGGTAGAAAGACTTTAACTACTGTCCAAGGTGTTCCAAATGAATATGATTTAAAGAAAATCGTCAAGGTCTTGAAGAAGGATTTTGCCTGTAACGGTAACATTGTCAAGGACGACGAGCTAGGTGAGGTTATCCAATTGCAAGGTGACCAGAGAGTCAAGGTTAGTGAGTTCTTAACCACCCAGTTGCAATTACCAAAGAAAAACATCAAGATTCACGGTTTCTAGGTTCTTATTCTTATTGGTTTTGATCATTTTCCTTCGGGCTCGGGATATGGGGAACTGACAGGTTGTTAGAGGTGTGCCCAGCATACATCATAGATGCTTGCGTTTGTCATATTTTGAGTGTTCTTCTCTCTCAGTATTACTTGATTATATATTAATGTTATACCAATTGTGTAAAGTAGCCCAGCCCTAGTCACCTCGTTTTCTGCTGCGTATAAACCCGAAATCCGCAACTGTTCTGTGTAGTCGGACTTCAATTGCTCATATATACCACAAGTAATGGACTTAGTGTCTAAACTAGCGATTGCAAAATGTCTGTTTCTGCCATTACAAAGCTTACAAAAAAGACGCAGCACAAAAAAACACCATCTGACAAAATATGAACTTGCAACTAAATACGTTTCTCCAGACACTGCATTACATAACAGACCACCACGATGGCAGGAGACCTCAACTTGAAGAAGTCATGGAACCCGGCTTTGATGAAAAACCAGAAGAAAATCTGGCAAGACGAGCAGGAGAAACTCAAGGAAGTCAAGAATATCAAGAAGCTACAGGAAGAGTACAAGCTGGAAACGGAGTACAAGAACTTGTTAAAGTTGCAGTATGGTGACGATTTCGACGTGAAAGACTTGAAAAACACAGAGAAACTCAAGTTGAACAAGTTGAACTGGATGTATGATGATATGCCCAAGAAACAAGAAGACCAGCAGCAGGAAAACGGCTTCATAGAGAGTACCGAGGAGTTTACCGACGGCAAGACCGAGGTGGAGAACCTATTGAGTGGCAACAAGTCATTTGTCAGGCCAAAAAACACCCAAAACGGGGCGTTTCTCAATGACAAACTCAATAACATTGTAAACTCGGGAAAGTCAAAAGTGGCCGATACTGGTAGCGATGATCCGTTGCTCCGTATAAGGCAGGAGCGGCAGAGACAGCAGTCGTCTCACAGTCACAGATCTAGAGAAAGCTCGTCTATACGACACCGGGACGAGTTCAAAGTAAGGAAAGATTCAAGCAGACACAAATCGTCATCCCACAGATCACACAGTTCTTCAAGCCTGAAGTCCGAGCGGTCGTCTTCGCCTAGCACTTCATCGCATAGATCCAGACATCATCACCACAGCCATCATTCATCATCATCATCAGACCGGAAGGAAAATAAGGCACGGTCACTACCTAATTATTAAATACATGTAATATAAATTAGTATTCTAGAGAATAGTCTTTCCCGTGTTCATTATACACCTTGGAAGCAAGCTCCCACTGATACCATACCCTGTTAATGCTGTTATTGATCCTGTGGATTTTGAATTCGATCTCCTGGCCCTGAGTCACCGGTGTGCGATCAACTGGGAAAAGTATCGGATACCACGAGTTGCAGTAATCAGCATTCTCCTCATTGATTATCTGGATGTCTAGATGGCCGTACAAGTTGGCCAGGAAGTAGCCGTAGAATCCTACTATGGCGGATTCTCGCGGTATGCAGTCAATTGAGAAAGACAAGGTCTTAACAACAGACAATTCCTGCGAAGGGTCTGGATGGCTCCAGCTAAATGTTTGTTGGAATGGAGCCAAGGGGATATATTTGGTTAACTTTGCAAGGAACGGCCGCATGGCTGGCACCTTCAACTCGGTGTAGATTGGTTGCAAGTACGAAGTGTAGCCCGAAGGTATCATTACTAGTGGCCGCGGGAGATGGTTGAATCTAGCCAAGATCTCCGGATCCAACTCATTATCCCCAAAGGAGCCTAGGAGCTCCGACACTATTAGATTGGGCGTGAAGGCACCAAGATCAAAATCCCGGACATCGCCATGCATGACGTGGACTTGATTTCCCCATATGCGCTGGTTATAGTCGCTGAGGACCGGCAAGCATTTGGCGTTCTTCTCTATTGCCTGTATCACACAGGGCTGGTGAGGATGTTGTGCCACCACCGCCATCAACCTACGAAGCAAGCCCCCCTTGCCGGGCCCCACCACCAAAACGTTGACACACGGCAAGCCGTACTCCAGCAAGTCGGCCAAGGCGAGGTCTATGGCATTCTCGTACTGGTCGTACTTGGCGGTATCCGTTTCAAACTGGTCATACACCGCGAGATCCAAATCGTCGCGCAAGGGCTGCAACGGGTCGATTAGCATGTTGTAGGCGGGGTTGGGTACTGTGTTAGGCAAGTCCCGCAACTGGTCCGTGCGGGCTGCGATCAACGGGACGTTGCGATTCTGCAGGCGGCATATGTCGGCAACTAGTGCCATGCAAGGCCGGGCCGGCTCCGGCAACTTGACGTACTCGGGCATTTCCACCGAGAGGAGCAGCAAGATGGACGGGTCCACCTGGCGGTCGACGAGCGCTAGCGCAAACCGGGCCGCGCGCACGAGTGCGGCGGCGCGGCTCCAGAAGGCGGCGCTGTTGACGAGGGGCCACTCCACTATCAAGCGGGGCCGTATTTGCAGGGCCAAATTTGCAACCATTTCGGAGAAGCCGCAGTTATTCTGCGCTAACTCCGTGGCGGTGTGGGCCCCGAGCCGCAACACGAGATACCGCAACCGCGGCAAGCGGCGGGCGGCGCCGGCCACGGCCCGGGCGATGCGGGCCGGCTCCGGCGTCGCCGGCTCCACCACCACCACCCACGCATGCGGGGAGCCGGCCATGGCGCGTGTGAGCCACGGCACCAGCTCCTCGGCGTAGCGCACGAAGCGCAACTGGGGCGCGGGGCCGGTTCCGGCGGCCGGAACCGGCGCACGCGCGGCCTCCGCGGCCGCAACCTCCACGCCGCACACCCTCGGCGCCATCTACACACTAATTACGCTACTTAAGTCGGGCCGGTGCTGCGTGCCCAATGGTGTGGTGGTACGCGTGTAATTTGGGGCAAAAAAAAGCAAAATTTGGGGCGGACGAAAATGTCCATTTCCGCTGCACCACTGTTCATTTGCATCGGCAGTGGGCATTTTGACCGGCACAACACGTTCGTTTCCGCTTCCGGCCGCTGCAGTGAGACGTTTCAGGCCTGCGCCCCGCACCCCCCGCCCCCGCCGCCGCTTGGTCCCCGATTTGCGCATTCTGCCGCCCTGTCTGGAGGCACCCACACCATAAAAGCACCGCTATCACGCACACCAGCACCGCTATCACGCACACGCACACGCACACCATGACCAGACCCAGATACCTCACCGACGGCGAGAGAGCCAAGGTGCTCGAGTTCCAGGATATGATCCACTACAGCCCGCGCTACAGCGACGACACCCACGAATACCGGCACGTGATGTTGCCCAAGAACATGTTGAAGGTGATCCCCCAGGACTACTTCAACCCCGAGACCGGCACGTTGCGAATATTGTTGGAGGAGGAGTGGCGCGGGCTCGGAATCACCCAGTCCTTGGGCTGGGCCCACTACGAGACCCACGCCCCGGAACCGCACATTTTGCTCTTCAAGAGACCCAACAATTACGGCCAGTAGACGGCCGTGTCCGGGTGGGTTTGTAATGGCCCCCTTATGCATAGTTTTTTTTTGGTCTTGCTGGTGTTGCAGTTATTCCCGTTCTTTAGTTCGTACAGTGTATATATGATTAGTTTGTGTAGCCAATGCACGGATTGGCGCTCCAGCCCTGTAGCAGCTGCGCCGCCGGTGCCGATCATGTATGTCCCGGTGTGCTTGGACCGTGTGGTGGGGGTTCCGCCTGCCATCTCGTTTCCTCCACTATGCTATACCCATTTTTCACTACGCGCATCACCATAAAACCACCGTTAGCTTCAGGCCCACACATTTCCGGCTCCACCACCCCCACGATCCGGAATATGGCATGTCGACGCCGTCCGCGACCATGCAGAGAATCAGCCGCTCCGAGCTACAGTTGTTCTTGGACGATATCGACAAGAACATCGCCATCGACGATAGGGCCGACTTCAAGAAGTTGGCGCTCTACCTTTTCAGCTTCACCAACGACAAGCTACTCACGCTCTGCAGGGAGCCTGCGCCCGATGCGGACGAGGAAGCCATGCTCGTGAGGTTGATGTCCACCATCGAATTGGTGTTTTCCAGGCGGTTGCATCTCCTCAATGCACAGCTTGCTCCCGACGATTATCGGCTGATATTTCGTCCGTCTACACACGAAGACAGCCATGCGGACGATGGGGCCGAGTTGGCCCCGTCTGCCGTGCTTGGTTTGGATTCCAACGGTCCCGTTTTGGTGTACGAGTGGTCCATACTTTTTGCGTTGCACCACATGCCGAAATACCACAACCGCGTCACCATTCTTAACCAGCTCAAGTTATTCATAATCCACATCATAAACCTAGTCACCACCAAGCTCCATAGCATCAAATACATCAAGCTTCTTCGGTCCAAACTATTGTCGTTGCTAGAGACGCGTCTCACCACGCTTTTCACCAACATATCGCCCGCCACACCCAGCTACAACGACAGATTGGTAGAGACGGTCCATTTGTTCTCTATTCTCAACGACTACGACATATCGAAAAAGTTGTCCTTGCATTCGGTCAGCTACAACTTGAGGTTCGAGAGTTTCGGCCGCAAGATTTGGTTTATCTTGACCGAAATGTTCCCCGACGGCGATGACCCCACAATACAACTTTTGGATAACCTACGCTCGGTTCTTATCATGAATTTGACCGATAACTTGGTGCTACACGATTCCATTACATGGAACCAGATCTCCATCGTTCTAACCTGGATCATTGAATACTTGCGCTTCGATATCAAGGAGGTTGAAATCTACAAGAACTTCAACAAGTCAACATCTTATACTCTATTGAAAATCTTTTGGCTATGCATCGAGAGAAACTTGATAGAAAGTTTCATTAGTTGCCATAATCTCAGCAGCTTTCTCACCAAGTTGAATGACAATTCATTCACTTCGTCTTTGCCACCAGTTATATTGAAGTCCTTGCATGTCATAAAATACTACTACAGTTTACTAAACAACGACGACGCAGTACTCCACAAATATCAGACCTCCACAATCAACCAGTTTATCATAATGCCATATTCTGATTCGGAACTAGAGTGTCTCAGAGTAAAGTTAAAGAATTTGAGTGTGAACAAGACCTTTGACCTGAATATCATCAAACTCCAACTTCTAGACATCTTGGTACCACCAGAATTCAAGTACGATGGCAATCCGCTGAATATGATAGACGACGAACGTATTGTCAGCCAGGATCTCGATTGCGCCAGCTGGATCCGATATGCAAGAGACTTAACGACCAAAAATGCCGAGTTGTTCGATGTCGAATATCAGCTTTATACCTTTATAACTGCATTGGGTAATTTTCCATGCATTTTGAACATGGATTACAATTTTAACATTAATGAATGTGTTAGGTGTGGGTCTGGTCCAATGGGTAAGAATTATTACGATATAATCGACCCAACTCGAGATCCAATCGAATCTACTAAGCGAGGAAATCAGGTAAATCAGGAGATAGTCATCCTTTATGAAGATATTATAAGCGAATTCTTAGTGGCAAAGAAGCGTCATATATTTGAGAACAATCCTCTTCTATGCTGCAACTTATTATTGTCAGTTTTCAAGTTATTTGCTAGTTACAGTCCCCAGATTGTTTCGAAGCACGACGAAAGAATATTCTCATTCCTAGTGCATATGCTAACTTTCAATAACAACAGAGATGTTAGATTGTTGGTGACTAGAATTTTCCCGCTATACTTGATTAGACCCAAATCAATTAATACTGATCAAATCTTCAAGGGTATCTTCCAATCTGTTGCCAATATAGACTTCACGACAGATCGAAGAAGACATTTTGCCGAATCTACCATTAAGTCATTGCAAGAACTAGCCATTATTTCGAATGGTGAGAGATTATGTGTTATTTTTATAAAGCTAATGGACTTCTTTGGTGAAAATAACGAACAGCACGTCAACTATGTTTATAATTCAATATTGAACATTGCCGCTGCTAAAGCTTTGGCTCCATATAAATTATTATCACCATACCTTCCAAGTATTGCAGAAGTCATCATTAAAAAGCCGCGTATGTTCACCAGGGTAACAGAGTTATTGGGCATAACTAAAAAGTTCTTTCTAAATAGAACAAAAGAGTACACTACCCCAAGACTTTTGGAGTACTACAAGCATGATTTTATCCAAGATATTGCAGAAGCATCTGATTTGAGCAAACTAGAATTGGTTACTAAAAATTTATCTAGGATCATAGCCTATTATCTTGTGAAGGATGATCACATTGATGAAAAGTACATCATAAATGTACTCTCCAATATCTCGCCCAATTATAAGCTCGTTAATCTACGTGATTTGATAGCAAGAAGTGGCGAGGTGACTTGGTTTATATTAATCCAGATTCAGGTGGATGAAAATAATGATATTTCAAACAGTGGTAGAATTATGAACGCTTTAGAATTTGTGGCTCGCATATCTTTGCGACAGAAGGGAAAACCCGTGCATTCTAATAACAACATTGAATATCACTTAGGAGAACATGTCTTGGAGCTAGTGCAAAAATTCAGTGAAAATGTCCATCACATTAAAGGAACTAAGCCTTATTTAGAGAAAGTTGGTTCTTTGAGAGCTATCGAGTTTTTGATAAATAATAATATCACCGCAATAACCACAGCATTGGGTCAAATCTCAACTTGTCTACAAGCTTCATTGGAAAATCCAGAGTTTCAATATCACGCTCTTCGAAATTTTGATGCCTTGGTAAGAAGATTACCTCCTATACATCTTATTTCAATGATTGATATAATAATTTCACTGATTTATCAAAAGTTTGAATCATTTGAAAAGAATTCCAAAGATATTGCCGGCAAAGTCCTTAAGAGAATTTTCGATGAATTCAAAGACAAAAATAATAGATATGCTTTGTACTTCTTGTCAATTCCCTTTTTAGACTATTTTGAAAGTGCAAACATTGTTGACAGCAGAGATTTTAAGAACATTAAACAAATATCAAAATTAGTTATATTCCAAGAATTTACAAGAAGATTGAAAACGAGTAATGAGTATGTTGTCCAACAAGCATTATTTGATTTGACCAACTACTGCCAAAGTTTTCAAATCAACTGTCAATCTGATTATTTCAAGGATGCTATTTTGGAGCCCTATATTGGTGATTTGATTAGAACGATAATAGACACAGCCGCAAAGTTTAGGAATAAGAATGAGAAGATATCGACAGCTTGTGCTAAAGCACTTTCTATTATTGGTGCATTAGATGCCAACAAATTCAAGTATAAAACAATTAAACTGAGAATTGTTATCATTCAAGACTTCCGGGATTACAGAGAGAATAGTGAATTTTTAGTCGACTTTATTGAAAACAGAGTGTTGAAGATATTCTGGGCTTCTAGTGATCCAGTAAAGCAATTGTTCTCCGCGTATGCTATGCAGAATTTCCTTAAAGTATTACGATTGGATTTTAAGATATTGACCCCTAACAGTCAAGATTATTTAATCGAAGTCTGGAATAATTTTAGCGATATAGCGAAGTCGACTTTAACCCCATTACTATCTTCAAAATACGTGGCTCCAGCTTCACGATATGATCCATTGAGTTATCCTCATTTCAAATTAGGTATGAAATTTGAAGCGTGGCTAGTTGATTTAACATCCGATTTGTTAAGGAGACCACTAGAGAGTATCTTTGAAAAAAACAGCGACGAAAGTCTGAAAAACGCTATATTTCATACCTGCTCTAGATTGATTCGTGATCAGGATATATCAGTTTCTCATTATTTGTTGAAATATGTTGCTTTATCTCATATTATTAACGGGAATGAATCGGCTACTTCAAACATCGGGGAAGAATTCTTGCAGATTCTCCACACTGACTCCACTTCCACATCGCCAGACAGAATTGAACTGCTTAAATCCTGCTTTCAAGCTGTTTTTGAAGTATTGGATTACTTGAACGAATGGGTATCTGCTGCATCACAATATTTGAATACGCATAGCTTGGAATCTGGTGAACTGGATCGGATCAAAAAGAATATTATTTACGTGAACAACTTTCTCGACATTATTCCGATGGATTTAATTGCTGTTAAATCTGCAGAATGTGATTCATATGAAAGAACTATTTTGTATTTAGAGAAGTGTTATCGCGAAGGCAAGGTTGATGATTCAAACCAGCTTGATAACCTCAATCTAGTTACAACACTTCAGTCAATGTATTCGAATATGGATGATTATGACTCCTTAAATGGGGTGTTACAAAAGTTTTCAACTAACAACTTAGGCGAAAAGTTGAAAACTTTCCAATATAATGATAACTGGTCGGTTGCCCAGGAATCCTTCCAAATTCTTGGTACAACAGGTGACAATCAGGTTGAGAATAATACCAAACTTTTGAGGTCGTTGAATTCTCATGGTCTTCACGAAGAGGTATTGTCTACGTTGGCAGAGAAATGTGACGAAAGAACACTCAGCTCAATTCCCTTAGACTGGGCCCTTGTAGGTCTAGAGTCGTCTGTCTATTCAGGTAATTTCAAAGAGATCAAGAAGTGGTTTTTTATTGTTAATTCTATAGGTAAGCCACAGGATGTGGAAACTTTGATCAACTACGAATTTGCTAAGGGGGTCAATTTCTTGTTCGAAAATAATCAAACCGAGTTCAGTAAGAGTGTGGAAAATCTCTACAGGATCATTGGTAACAGTCTTGTTCCAACAGTATCATCAAGTTTTTCAAGGAATGTTAATTTCATGACTCAGCTTCACTCTATCTACGATTTGTCTTTAATCGTAAAACCTTCGTTGGATGATGATTCAGCCGTGCGAGTTGAAAATGAAGTGATTTTAAGAGAAAGACTTGCCAATATTGATCAAGAGTTTGATACCCAGTTGCAAATATTATCATTGCACAACGTTGGTAACAGAATGAAAAATGACAGTGATAAAGTGTCAGAAGTGTTACTTTACAGTTCTTCATTGGCTAGGAAGAACAACCGGCTTGATATCTCTACTAGGTCAATTATGAAGGCAATGGCATTAAACTATAGAGAAGCCAATACTGCATACGCAAAGTTGTTATGGGCAGAAGGTAAGCGGACGGAAGCCATTAAGTCATTGTACGAAATAATAAATGATGATCAGTTCAGCAGTACTTTTAAGAAGGCAGAAGTTCAATTGCAGTATGCAAAATGGCTAGACGAATCAAACCACTTGTCGTCTCTGGCCATTATTAACGAGTATACTAAAGCGATTGATCTCAATAAGACATCTGAGAAAGCTTATTATGATTTGGGATCGTATTTCAATAAGATCTTTGAATCGGCTAATGATCAAACTGGTTATAACGAGCAACAAACAGTACGGAATTTTTTGAAGTCACTTTCATTAGGGAGTCGTTATATATTTGAAGCATTACCTAAGGTTATTACTATATGGCTTGATTTGGCACTGAGAAGTCTGCGAAATCGTGAGACTGAACGCAGAGTAAATTTGATTATAGAAGATATGGCCAAAAGCATCCACACAATCCCTGTCTATGTTTGGTATACCTCGATTACGCAAATTTTATCGAGAATTGTGCACGAGCATTCTAAGTCTTACGAGGTAATGGCCCAAATAATGTATCTAATTGTTAGGCAATATCCGGAACATAGCTTGTGGTTTGTTCTTTCACATTCCAATTCAAACGATAAAATTAGACAAAATAGAATAGGAGATATACTAAGGAAGGTTCAGAGTGGAAACGGAGGATTAGTCAATTCCATTCATAGAGCAAAGGGCTTGTTCAATAGTTTGATCCAAATTGCTAGAGTCAAAGTTTCAAAAACTATAAAAAGTAGACGATTGTCTTTACGCAAAGATTTTGAAGTCAGTAATTTAGAAGATCCGATTGACTCATTGGTTATTCCAGTTAGATCGAACTTGGACATCAGGCTTCCTCCAGTTTACTCACAAAAATTTAATGCTTTTCCTAGATCTGCATCGGTCACGTTTGATGGAGTTGACGACCAAGTTAATATCTTTTTCTCTCTACAGATGCCGAGACAGATAACGATACGTGGATCCGATGGTAAAGCCTATCGTTTGATGATCAAAAAAGATGACACTAGAAAAGATGCCAAAGTTGGAGAATTTACCACTGTGATTAATCGGTTATTGCTTTCAAGTAACGAAACCAGGAAAAGAAGTTTACAAATTCCAAATTATGCAGTAATCCCGTTAGCTGAAAACCTTGGTGTTATTGAATTTGTCACCAACGTGCAAACAGTAAAGGCTATTATTGGAGAACAGAGGAAGCGTATGGGCCGGTCTTTTAACGAAAGAAAGATATTTACTAAATTTGAGGAGGCACAGAAAGCAGTCAAAAGTGCTCCAAAGAACAGTGCTACATATGATGCATTGATAACTTTATTCAATAGAATAGTTAAGGATAACCCTCCAATGCTCCACGGCTGGTTTATAGACCAGTTTTCTGATCCATCAGCTTGGTACTTGGCACGTATAAATTTCACCAGATCGCTTGCAGTTATGTCAATAGTAGGTTACATTATTGGTTTAGGTGATCGACACTGTGAAAATATTCTTATATTTAAAAAGACAGGTTCTATCTTGCATATTGATTTTGACTGTCTTTTTGAGAAAGGTGCACATTTACCGACCCCCGAAATAGTACCTTTTAGGTTGACACAGAATTTAGTTGATGCTATGGGTATATGTGGAATTGAAGGTAGTTTCAGAATCACATGTGAAGTTACTGGGTCTTTATTAAGAGAAAATGAGGCACCTTTAATGAATATCCTAGAGACATTACTTTATGATCCTTTGCTAGATTGGAAAACCCAGAAGCCAGAGGCGCATTTGGCTAAAGTTCGCAGAAAGCTACGTGGTTTGGTCAATGAAAAAGAAGGGTTGCCTATGAATATCAGCGGGCAAGTGGATGTTTTGATACAAGAAGCCACTTCGGAGGAGAGATTAGCACAAATGTACGGGGGCTGGGCTCCATATGTGTAATGATAAAGATGTATATAGTCGACTAGAAAGTAAGACATAATACATGCTTTCAGTAGGTGTCATTTTCACCATTAGAACTAACAACATCATCTCGTGGTGGCAACTGCGGCGGACTGGGCGATATCTCGTTAGGGCTGGAGGGTGGTGGAGGCTTTCTTCTGACACTTTTCAGATTGTGTAGATCGTGAGAGATAGAACCTGGACCACTTGCACCTGAAGTTGAAGTTGTTACTTGTGTATTCACCAAACCAGTAGTAGCAGCAGAATTCGATGAAATAGTAAGCCTAGTAGGATCTAACAATGTGCTAGCACTATGATTGGTACCATCTAATGTGGCAGCAACCAGTGGACTAGTTGCACTCACTGACGACAATTTTCTGCTGTGGTTGCTAGCTGCATCATGATTTTCCACCAGTGCAACTTCATTTAATGCAACAATTTCAGAGTAGTTATCATTATCTCTGGGTGGCAAGGTGGGAGTTGTGTAAACATTCTGCTTTTCACTTATGCTCAGACTTAAAGTGCTTGAACTGACCTTACGTGAGATTGTAGAACCCACCCTTTCCACACTGTTTCCGCTGAAAACGGACTCCGAGTAACCATGCTTACCAAATTCATATGAGGGCATGATTTTGGTAGGAGGCGATGACTCCTTTTCGGGTATCACAGGTGATTCTATGTGCTTTTTTGGTGCTCTCCTATTCAGAATCATTTCTGGTGGAGTATACACCTCAGCATTGTTAGTCTTATCATCCTTGAAATACCACTTTCCGATTCGTTTTAAAGTACTCATTGATGCAGTGCTATTTCCATTAAGACTCGCAGTGGAGGACGATTTTGTGGGGGTTGGTGAAACGTTGTGATTTTCGATGCTTATGTTATCTGTAGTCCTTTTCTTAATTCGTTTGGACAAGTCACTCAAAGTATTACTGAGTTTGGTACCGGTTGCTGACCTTGTTGTTTTGAACGATAGTTCTGATTTGGTTTCAATGTCGTCATTTAATTCCTTAGAATATCCGCTGGAAGTTATACTTGCATGACCGTCATCTTGACCGACAGAATCACCTGCTGTGGTCATAGCAGTAGCATCCTCCAGATTTAATGCCGAATCTCCGGTCGTTGAAATTGAATTCCGATGATTCTCTTTGGCGCTTGGATCCCAGATCCCACCTTTGTAAATCTCGTCCATGGTATTGTAAAATACAATATCGTCCCAATGAGGTAATACCAAGCTTTCTTTTACTGCCTCCTTGAACTTTTTCTCTATGCTGCTAGTAATTAAACTGTATGTGATCTGTCTTGCACTGATGATGGGCTCAATTTTGAGATTGAGCGTAGGCTCCGACTCAAATGTGTACCAAATTCTCTCTGAAGGAGCAGGTTTCAATTTAATGAGCAAGGGACCCTCCAATTTACTGAGTGTTATGTTAAGCAATAAATCAACTTCTCTTGTTTTGAATCTCGACCCTAAATTTATATTGGCTTTCGTCGAGATCTGAAGAGAGAGGTTACCGTGATAACTGAAGAATGTTGAAACAAGAACGGTACCATCAGGGCTTATCTCTTTTAAGCTAGGATAAGTCAAAAATGGAGCAGAATCACCTGGATACAAAGACTTGATTTGGAACTTGTCCAAAAATCCCGGCTTCTTGATTTTATTCAATTTTTTTGCTATTCTGGTGTATAAGTAATCTTCTAATACCTTGGTATTCTGGAACGCAAGAAACAAACGGCCTATAATGGCATTAAGCCACTTAGTCTGTAATTGTCCTTCAGAACTGTACAACGACTGGATGAGATTGATCATGTGACTGGTTTTAAAATGCAACGTTTTCGCGTAGATTTTGGGATTTAATGACTCGTGCAAGTGGCTTGTCTTGGTAGCTCGTATAAGTGCAAAATACCAATCCTCCTTATCTATATTCACATCACAGTATAAGAAAAAGGAGCCCCTTGGAGCAGTTTCTGTTGCCTTGTTTGTAGATTCGGTCTCGGATGATAATTTGTTGGAGTTAACTAGTGCGATAGCCGAGTTTTTTGTGAAAAGCTGGCCATCTGTCAAATCACGGGGCCAGATCAGAATAAAATGATTGGACAACACAATCACATGTTTGACATCCTTGAGCGTCTCATCCTTGTAGAGGAAGAGATTGCCGTGTTTCAACACTCCATAGAACCTGTGTTTTTTGTGTGCTTGTTTTGTAGGAGCAGGACTTGTGGGTTGCTGTGGTGGGAAGTTCTGTGTGTTGGTAGTGGTTGCTGGAGCAGTGCCTATGGTAGCAGTACTTGTAGGAGTGAGTTCTTCGTCATTTTCAGGCTCGATGTCAAATTGAGGCTCGGTATTCTCCGGTTTATTATTGTTGTCTTTCTGGACCAACTTGTAGAGCAGTGCGTACGCCAGTTTTATGTCGGACGATTCCAGGACTGATTGCGTCGATGCACTTATATCATCTGTGGACTCAAGATATTCCTGTGTGACAATGATCCATCCTGCTTTATACGTATCGAGACCGGATTTGTTGTTCTCTTCTACTTCACCAGCCTTAAGTGGATTTTCGGAAGCCACGCTGTGACTGGACTCGGTCAACTTGTCTATTTCTGACTCTGATAGAATCGGATGAACATATACAAATAGAATCACTAATAGTGGAAGAAATGTGACTCCGCCGAGCACGTATATGACTAGCACGGTGAGATACCAGACCATGTGAGCGGAGGATATTTAGTAGTAGTCAGATGGCTATATGGTGTAGTTCATGGGCCAGAAAAGGCAAATTTATAAATGAGGAATGTCTGAATTGTGACAGGTGTAACCCGAAATATTTGAAATACAATATGGTGCTATGGATTGCTACGATACATATGAGCTGGTAACATACTCCGTTGCGGTACAAGGGTTCGGTACGTGCACACATGACAAAAATGCGCACGTGATTTAATATCACGTGGTAAATATAATAGCATTAGCTGCAAAAAGTCTCACTGACTAGTCGGTGCAGACCGTACGAATTTCGTTGGCGAAACTCTACACTGTACACATTTAGAAAAAATACTGAGTGGTAAAATCCAGAACAAAATCACTTGCAAGGAGTACACAAAGGAGGCTTTTGAAAGAGTCAGCTAAAATAGGCACCTATGGGTACTTCTCCTGCTGGTGACTGAGAAAGCAACAACAGACGGAGTTCAACCCAAGTTTCATTGCCATTTTCTAAAACAATAGTCTAGTAGTATAATCGAAGGGAATCTTTAACTTACGGTAGCAAGCAAAATAACCCCCTAAGAGTCTCCTCCCAAAATGGGGCGTACTGAAACATACACTATCAGCTTCTGACGGTTTGTAGCCGGTTTCACTCCTTTCGCAGGCACATTACAAATCTATTACATGGGCTAACTGTGATATTCGAAATGTCTCGTAACCCTTTCCGCTTAGGGGCACATTCGGGGATTGCGGCCAGGGCTGTTACTCAAACAGAAGTATTGCGACATAAAAGCAAGGAGATAGCCGCGACATTTTGCAGACGGCCGACATTTGCAACAAGAATTAATTTCTTTTTCTTGTTAAAAGGGCTAAAAAAAATTACTTGTTCTTTGTGCCATTGTTTATTTTTAGCCCGCAAATTTTTTTCATAATAAAAATTATTTGTATTCATATACGGGGACTCCCCTCCTATTGAAACACTATACAACACCAGAATATTTTTCACATTATACCATATTACAATAGTGACCACTTTATACGAAAGTATTAATATATTAAGCCCTTATTGTAGGAGGGAGTGGAAGTGGGTGTCATGATTACTAATAACCATGAATGCAGATATAAAGGATATATGGAAGGAATCAAACCATATCACTTAATAAAAAATAAAGGAATAACTATATAGAAAAGAATTGAAAATAGAATAAATAAGCCCTATCTTAATCTAAATGAAGAAGTCATTGATCAAGAAATTTCCCGTACTTATCATTTCACTGGCCTTGCCCGTCAAAACCGAATGTTTGTTCAAGATTTTGTAGATGTCTTCGTTCTGTTGATCCATAATGAAATTGTCATTGATGTAGTTGGAAGACGACTTCGAAAAATCGTTTAATGCTAAATTTAAGTTATTGTGATTCTGTCTCCAGTGGAAACTCATTTTGTTATTGGTAGCGATGGGTGTAGACAAAGGGGACTCTTCCTCTTCCACCACTGGCTGTACCACTTCTTGAGCGATAACTGGTGCCTGTGGTTTATCAGTTGGAGAGATACCATCCTCATCATCGTAATTGTATGCATAGTCCTTGGTGTTTTTGATGGTGGGTTTCACAATAGCAATATTCTCTGTCATGATTTCATCACCGTAGGAAAAGTATTCATCAAATGAATAGGAAGAACTCTTCTGAATAGCTTGTTGAAGCTTCTGCTTCTTAGAGGGACCCTGAAAGTTCACCGTTCTGAAGAATGGAACATTATCATGCACTGGTGTAGATGGAACTGTGGTGGTGGCGGATGTCACTGGAGATGAAATTATCACCGAAGAACCAGCAACAGACGTTATACTGTCATTATGTGACTTCACATTCTGAGAAGGCTCGCTATTGTGATGTCTCTGTGTCTGTTGTTGGGAATGTTGCGTCTGTGAAGAAGATGCAGAGAATGATTGATTGTGACTTGGCTTGTTAAGTAATGCAAAGGATGAATTAGAGTAAATTTCAATGGGTGACTTTTTGGCACTGGAACAGTACTGCCTTATGTTGTCATGCAATATCTTGGTGAAATCAAGTTGTGGGATATCTTTTTCATCATCTTCGTACTCGTAACTAGATTCGTCATCATCAACATCATCCTCTCCTTCAACCTGGGGAGATTCTGGAGATGACACGATGAAGTCAGAATCCAAGTCCAAGAGGAAATCATTATTGATAGCAGTGTAGCTCAACAACTTCTCCACAGGATCTATCATATCATCGTATTTTGATTCTTGTTCTACCACCTTTCTCTTTTTGGCGTCATTATTAGTGTTATTACGGGTGTCTATACTTCTCTTTTTACCAAAATCTAAATTTAAGTTAGTGCCCGATCTCAAACTCAATTCATTGTCTTTACCCTTGGAGGTCAAAGTGCGAACTCGAGTAGACTTACGTATTGAACTCATGATAATTGACTAATTGACTGTAGAATTTTCAGCAAAGCAATGGCAAATTATATGGAATTGGACTCACTTTATATGTGAATAAACAGCTAAAAATTTTTGCGTAAAAATTTTTTTTTGTGTAATATTAAACCAGTAATTTGTTATTAGCAAACTCTAAATGGCTGAAAAAACAATATTGACGATACAACCAAAAGCTGGTAATTATGTATTGTGGTATGGATGTGTATGCAGCAGAATTTGTATATGTAAGACAATTGTTAAGAGTGTTGCAAAGATAAATAATTAAACCAGCTAATTAAAATCTATTGTAATCTAACGAATATATATCCAGCAGCAAAATTGCAGAAATCTGGGATTGAGATACATTTATATATGTAAAACACGTATTTCTACCTGGAAGTATATGATAGTTTCTGTAGAGGAATAATAATGGAAAAGTGAAAATAAAATAAAGAAGAGAATTGTAAAAAATAAAAATTGATAAAAAATATTTGTGTGCAGGTGCATACAAGCATATTATTTCTTTTTGTTTCTTTTTTCCTTTCTATTCCTTTGCTTTGTTTGCAAAGGAAGGGAAATATGACTTTTCATTATTTTCTACCAGGAAATCATTATTTCTCTTAAATCAACACACTGTTCAGCTAATGTCCGAAGCATGATGGAAATATGTCAATGCATTGCCGTCATTTACTCTGTAATCGATTCTAGTTCGCTCTAAGGAGATCGGCACCATTGAAATAAATCTTGAGTTAGATGAAGTAAATGAAGACCAACAGAGTACAACAAACACATACAATGGAAGCAAATAGCGGCAAGGCAGATTCGTGTTACTATGTATTGTTGCTTTAGTAACTTTACGAAATGTAGATTTATTCGACATAGCAGCAAGAAAAGAGACGACACATAATCACCTTATTCTACGACTCGGCCTGTAATCTAGCCAAGAAGATATTCACAACCCTTGCTGTGTACATGCAGCTTTTAAATGGGTGATTTGATATTTGTAGATCGATTCTGTTACATCATCCTTTTTACAAGAAATAAGGCACGCATTTTCACGACAAAAAGCCAATGCCAAATTCCATCTCTGTACCCTAACTTATTTGCTAACTATTTCTTAGCATACGGAAGATCACCACATCACTCTATTGTGGCCAGATACTACGTATACATAAACCTGTGATAGATACATGAATTCACGAACATTACATGTATCTCTCGATTTCCAAGAAATAATCACTTATCGTTAACCCATAAATTGTACAGACCTGTTGATTGCAGCTGCTATACCCCATCACCCACACCCCTTTCTCTCAATTCCGTTTCAATCTAACAATACTCTCGCCTTGTTTCCAGTTGAAATTTTTGCAGTATCTCGACACCATGAATAAAAGCACCGACTAAAACTAACTGATAGACTACCATCGGATAATGAGAATTTCTTGTCCGCTGCGGCCTGCATGTTGCTTTCATGTGGGCACAAACTTAAAATCAGCTGGCTGCTAATAGCAGGTGTCCGCGAGTCTTGATATGTTATCGTTATCTACAGTAGTATGTAATGACACTGTTTAAGTCTCATGATGATACCTTAGAGATAAGATTAAAAGTTAAAATCATAGACACATTTTCACTTCGCATATGTGAAATATACTATTATATCACTAAGAAATCAGTTGCTCTGTTTCACCGCAACTTAGTTGGATGATAGTCGTACACAACTCGCTGCTATGTAACAACTTCATAATCCAAGATAACCCCTTAGAAATACTGCAACACTCGTCAGCTCACCTCATAATGTGTTTCAACTATAATCCTAAATCCACCTCTTGTAGTTCTTAGGCTTACACCTTCCGGCAAATAATTTGCGCTTTTTTAAGCTTTTGCTTTAGTATTGACCGTGCTTGTTCCGATTTCAAAAACCTTATCCTGCCCCGTGTACAGTGATTTATGTGCTTGTTGCTTTAATTATAGGTCATAAAAATCTCCACTTTTCAACATAGATAGTACGGATGTACTACCTCCGCATTTTTTTTAAATTAAAAAACTATATCATTTGTCCTCCTAAACAGACTGCAAAACTTATCTTGTTCAAGGGTCATACATCATACACTCGTGGATGACAGTACTAGTACGTCAAAGAGAAGTGTTCATAAAATGTTCCGGAAACTTTCAATAGACTAAACAAAGTTACCAGAGTTCTATTTCTCCTCTTACTTGATGCGAAACATTTTGAGTGATAGGTGATATTTCGCACTTTTCTCCTCTCATACCCCAAAAGAAAGTGTTACTTTGGTCGTGTCGTTTGCACACTGATACAACAGAAGGAAATGTAAAACATTAGGGAACATGAAATATGCTAGACCAAATGAAGGAAAAACCAAAAATACACAAAAGCGTGATAAAAAATATGAAACTTAAAATAAAATAAACCTCTGTTACACAAAGCTTCAGTTAGATACTAGAACTTCATCCCCTAAACGCATATAATTGTACTTTTGTATATTCCAATTATACCCGAACAAAATCAAAATCCTTGATCTAGCTTTAGTGATCTTATTACGCAACGAATATACGCTTCAATGCACTATTATCCCACACATCCGCTACTCAAGTTAACAGGAGTGTGAAAACCAAAATTTCGGAAACATTTTCTGCTACACGTGCAATGTACTAGTTCACTTGCAATTATTCTTTAGCATTTGACGGTAGTTGTTACCACAATTGAAGCTGATTCAGTACATCAAATGACGAGTCAGTACTCCATAAATTTGAGTTTGTAACAATAGACTGGAAAATAAATTGGAAATCTAGAAATAGTAGTTCTAGCTCCAGTCACACTTAACCCCTCCATTGGACAACAGAAGCGGAGAATCTAAGAATCCGTATAGACATTGTGAGACCGTATTTGTATGTTCTGACCTTTTGTTGGAGTGTTTTCAGTAATAACCAGTTTCAAGTTGGGGTTATTTCTCCTCACAGCAAGCTCAATAATACAGCTCACGAATTCCTACTAGACGAAATGCAGTGGTGATATCAGCGAATCATTCGTGCAATCGAACCTTAACCCAGGTAATAATTAAGATTTCGTTACACTTGTATAAACCTAGTAAGGAAATATGCGTTAAGAGAAATCATAAATTACGAGAAAGAATTGATAATATCGACAAAAAATATCATAAAACTATACCAATATTTTCTGCAATTTCAGACCAGGACCTAAGCTTTAGATCCATATAAGATTGATTTCTCAATTATACAGCGACCTACAAGTAGAAATTGGAAACTGAGATTGAGGCGGGCCAACAATGCTGGGGCAGATAACCGGTGTTTTTCAGAGAAGACAGAGCAGAGAATAGAGTGGCGATTAGACGACTGCCATTATCTTATCCAGGTTCTATTTCCATTCAACAATTGTCATTCTTCCGAACATCCTAGCACACAATAGAACAATTTGCTTTTTTAGTGGGCATTAATCTCCACTATAAATAGCCTTGTACCCCTTTTTGTTTTTCTGCTCTCATGCTGGAATTACACAAATTCCAGCTGCATTGTTACTCTCATTAGCTTTATTCTATTACAGTTACGAGCACTTCCGATACCCACCATAGCAAGCACTATCTAAACTCCTATGGTTTTGTATATCCAGATCGTTTGCGTTGATATAGATTTCACTGTCACAGTAGTTTACTTTTTGTTTGGACTATATTCTGTTGTATGACACTTCAAGTTGACTACCATTATATTCACTTAGTTTCTACTGCAGTATACACTCTGTCAATCGGACTTAAGTGCTCTCTGTTTCTTTTACCAAGTGCCAGCTCAATGACGGTAGTTGGAGAATTATCGGTTCCTTGTACACTCTTTGCCCACTAAGGCGCACACCGATTACTGTTGGCTGCGCATCACAATGCGGGAGACACATAAATTCTGTTGAAGCAGCACTAATTTCAAGTTTCAAAATGCAAGATTGTTTCACGCAACAAATAATATGTAGTTAAGTATGTGAACTATGTATCGTTATGCGTAATATTTCTTCTCTATTCCCAATTGGGGATGCCGGAAGAATGCAGTGGTTAACTGCCTACCACTGGCATTTGTTCACTGCATCTGATTTTACGCTGGTAGATCGCACGTGACTGACTGTACGCCACTTTTAATTAATAGTTTACGCTAATTGTTTGGTGACCTCTCTCTCCGTATATCCTGGCGTATCTCATGAAAAGTCTGAGTCTACTACAATTTGGTACTGTCTTTTTTTAGGTTATGGAATATCTCGATTTGCACGCTAAAAGTTGTTTGTGTTTTGGTTTTAAGATTTTAGGGGTTAAGAGTACATCTTCGAGAAACAAAAAATAACAGAACAAGCAAAAAATAACAGAAGAAGCCAAAAAGAAATTCAAGAATTATTTAACAATGGAAAAAGAAATTTGAGGTCGTGGGCCGGCTTTCAACCACCTCCGATGTTTTCAAACCCCTTATACACAAAATCTTACCAGAAGTCCGTATCGAAGATAAGGCTCTATTATTTATTAAAACTTCTAGTTAACTACCACATTTCGACTGGTGTGACGACACTTCGTCTTTCGGTCCTTTGCTGTATTGGATAAATCCGAACCATGTACATTTTGATCTGATGCTTGTAAATTATAACATGGAATACTTAATTCCTGGTACGTAGTACTAGAAGGCTTGATTAGTGTTGAAAGTTTCAAATGGCCCCTATTCGGCTTGTTTTAACATTATCCAGGTTAATGATTCGGATGAGCGGTCTCTCTCAGTCACTATTTGACATTTCTTCTCTCGGGCGAGTGAGTACATGTATTAATCACGTTTCACAACCCATAGCGAAAGGAGAAACGCAATTCATCTTTTACAATGGCTAAAGTCTTGTAATTCCGATTGCATGGATTTAGCACAATTCTAGCAGTTAAAGCCGATAATGGTACATGTGGTTAATATCATTACGGTGAACGGCCTTGTAGCAGGCACAAGTACGGTCCTAACCATGCAGCAAACTGATAAGAAAAAGAAAGAAGTACGGACTAAAATAACGCTATAAAGTTAGCAGACATATTGATACGAGTTTGATGATTACGTCACAACAATGTTATCCCATTTTTTTATGCAATAAGGGGTTATATCTCACATCGTCGTTCTATTTGAGTTACATATCCGTTCGTTGTAGGTGTACATGTGCTTGTACGACTACTGTACAACTCTACATTAAGCATGATGCACCATGATAGAATAGCCAAGGGTATTCATATCGTTTCATCCCCCACAAAAATTCTCAATTGATTTTCGTGAGTATAAGCGGTAACTTGGGTATGAGAAAACACACTATCTTCGTGAGTGCCGCAGTGTACTGCAGAAACTATTCTACAATTTGATTTTGCTTCCGCCTTCTATAGCCGATTTTCGCTTCAGAGCTGTACTCTTTGCATAGAAATAACCAAATACGTTTTCCAATACTTGAATTTGCTTCCTCCTTCTATAGCCGATATTCGCTTCAGAGCTGCACTCTTTGCATAGGAATTCCAAACCAAGTACGTTTTCCAATACTATAATTTGCTATTTCATATGTAAGGTTAAGAAGTTAGTCGTTGTTCTACATAATCCTTACTGTAGCAACAGGATCTGCGACTTTATGATGGTTATTTATCAATTCTGTCCGCTTGATGCATATACTATGTACTGACATTCCGTAGCTAACAGTACTTAATTTTTCTGATTAGGAATGACATGTCTGACGTGTTTCTGTCTGATTTGCCACTGTTATAGTGAGTGCAATCTCGGTCTTCTTGTCTTAGCTCCACTATATTCTGAAATGGATAGGCAGGTACGAATTTTGTGTTGCAACACAAACTTGGTAGATAGATAGAGTTTTGAACAGAATTGGCAGTATTACAAGGAAATTACTCACTCAAAAAAAGAAATATTGAGCTACTATGCATTGAGATTGTATCCACTGTTATGTTTAAACAATCAGTAATATTCGAGTAGAATGCAACCACAATGACTTTAGGAAGTACGAGCACCATTTGTTAAGTGCAAAGCTTTGGGCTCAATTTTAAGTGTCTCAAAACTAATGGCATCCACAGAAAAATAAAGACATGAAAACTGAAAAATTTTCCAATATATCTTTCTTTATTCTTTACTACTTGGTCATCACAGACAATTTTCAGTATTGTATTAAAAAACCATATCGAATGAAGTAAGTTTGGTTCAGCAAGCGCAATTTATTTGTCTCAGTTTGGTTTCATGAGGGAATAGTTAACATGATTAGAATGGGCCCTGGAGGCCCTAATTAATATAAACCCAGCTCTTCGATACTATTTGTTTCATGAGAAGAAGTATTAAGATAGATGATTAATATTCCAGTGGAGAACAAGGCGAGTCAAATAAATCTATAAGAAGCAACTGTTACTAACCGCAGAATAGTGAAAATTATTTAGGTATATTTTAAAATACAAATTGCTGGGACTAAAACCAATATGAAAAACATTGTAGATTACTTCGCCTCTGCTTCCAATGCTGCTTTGATGACTCCAATTACTGCAGAGCTTTGGATTTTCTCGTTCCCTCCTTTGGAGATACCGTATTCTATATCACTGAGACCTTTAAAAATTTCGATTCTCGTCTTAGGCTTTAACTGGTATTGGTTCAATATCTCTATGAAGCCACTAATGAGATCAACCAACGCTAAACCTTTAGTGAACTTGAATGTATTAATTGTGTTATAGCTGGTGGTCCAATCATCTTTCAATATGGAGTCCAACACGCTCTCTATGTCTTGGGGATGTGGGGCACCAATACATTCGTAAATCATGTCTTCGGTAATCTCTTCGTTGTCATCAGATATAGCAGCTTTGCAGGCCTGAAGAACGTTCAAGGCTCTTCTCATGTCACCCTTACTGAGTTTCAACAAAGCTGACTGGGCATCAGCAGAAATAACGAGATTCTCCTTAATGATCACATTCGATATTCTGTCCTTTATGGCTTGCTCACTAATAGGATTGAATCTGAACCGGGTACATCTTGACAATAATGCAGGATTGAGTTTATGAGAATAGTTGGCCAATATGCAAAATCTTGTATTTTTGGTGTACTTCTCGATAATTCTTCTTAATGAGTTTTGCGCCACAGCAGTCATGGCATCTGCTTCATCCAAGATAATAAGCTTGAAGCCTTGACTGAAAATCTGTCTAGTGGATGCAAAGTTCTTGATTTGATTACGGACAACATCAATTCCTCTATCATCAGAAGCATTCAACTCCAACACCATATTACGGTAATTGCTTCCGTATATTTCTTTCGCCAAAGCTATTATAGTAGAAGTTTTACCTGTTCCTGGAGGTCCATAGAACAATAAATGTGGCAAACGTCCCTCATGCACGAACTTTTTCACAGTATCCACTATTTCTTGCTGACCAAACACTTCTTCAAGTGAATCAGGTCTGTATTTTTCAACCCTATAAGATGTTAGTATTCCCAATTTCTTTGCTTTTTTTATTACTCAAAAAATACATACCATGGAAGATTATCCTTTTTGGTCTCTGTCATGATTGAATAGGATAATGAACTACTGGCTATTTTCCCGGGTTCACTTGAATACCGAGACTGATCAATCCAACTCTCACACTTGAAAATCGAAGTATCCAGACGCGTAAAAAGCGGTCACGTGAAAATCACGTTTTCAAACAGCCCCATCATTGTTATCTACACCAAGGCTGCTACCAATGCTACATACACTATAAATAAAAGTCTCCAATCCGTGACTGCCAAATACAGGGCGCTGCTCTCAAGTTCACTGATTTCGCCCATGTAGTTACAGGTCGGATATTGCGAATTTGGATCCGAGAAGTAGTAAGACAATATGATTGACTCGTTCCTGGTGGGGCACATGAAGTTGAAATCTGCCGGACAATTACGCACCATGGACTGGCACATCTCAATACAAGGCAATACTTCATAGTATGGGAGCACCGGATCGATGACATCGTTGATGAAATCGTTTCGCAGATTCCCCACGGCTCGGTATTGATAGCCAGTGATGTTTCTGGTCGAGCACCGGGGAATGGTAACAGCACACAACCAGTCCTTATAGCTTTCGGAACAATTCAAGCACGTTGTAACGGGCGAAAATATGGCATTTTCAACCGTGTCGCAGGCAATCTGCTGGAGGGAATTCGAAAAGTTTTGGAAAAGCAGTGACGAGTAGTTATCATACATCGGAATCAAATGATCTTTGGAGTCCTGAATCGAGTTGGGCACTGCATATGCTACCTTATCGCAGAATTCAAGACCAAAGAGGATTTCGCACGCCTCTGTTTCAAGCGTTTCAAACTCAAACTGGTTGTATACCGCACCACCCAAGTTGCTGGTCTCGTTGTTAAACCCGAAATCGTAGATTAAATACGCAATGTACTTTGTAGCCTTCGAGAGACCCGTGACATAAAACTGCTGCTGCAAATTGTCCACCCCTCCTCTGGTGATATAGCTGGTGTCGATAGTCAAGTTGATGTTGGTCAAACTGGGGCCATTTCTGATGGCGCACCAGCTCTTGTTCAAACTCTGGAAATAGTCCTTGTTGTCATAGTCGTAAATATACAAGCTGTAAGCAACGTTGGACGCGTCAATGGCGGTGTTGTTGATATCAAACCCGTCATAGTACGAAAGCGTGTCGGTGACAATCAACGCCGAGTTATCGTCTGTATCAACCACAGTAGCAAAACTGCCCTGATCCCACTGAAAAACAAGATTCTGCTGCGACGAGCCAATCTGGTAATCCCACCAAATACTCTGGTTGTTGTTATCGGGCGAGTACACCGCGATGTAGAGCACGGGATCCAGAACCGGAGATTTGTTCACCACAGCAACATCGGTCTCGGCCAACGCCTGGAAGTACCCGAATTGGAAATCGGTGAACTGGGTGTCATCGCCAATTATCTGATCGAGCAAAGACGCATTAAACGAGTAGTATACTTGCAAATCGTCCGTGATTGTGTCTGGTTCATGGCATATGTTTCCCGATAGGAAGACGAAAAACTGATCAAATTCACCGTCGTGACTGCCGTCAGAAATGTTCAAGGGGAATGTGTAGTACTGCACCTGATTCGGCTGAATGCGGTTCGCCACGGGCTCAAACTCGGCCAAAGCTGCCACCGGCCCATTCACAGACGTTTTGTCCTGGTTTTGGAAATCAATCCGCAAGAGCTCTTCAATGTCGTTTTCCTGGTTTGTGGAGTAGAAGGAGTCCCTGTTTTGGTAAGGTTTAAATGCGCAGCAGGAGCCAAGCCACCCTAGTGAGCATGCTACCTGTAACAACGGCAACCTCATTGACAAAAGGCGTAGTATAGAGCAAGCTTACCGGGGCAGTGTTAGTGGGTGCTATTTTTGCGTGGAGATCGGCTGGAAAAAAACGCTTATACCCATGTTTTGCTGTAGAGGCTACGGGATCAGCACCTATTTTCAACACATTGGTACGACAATTGCTGAGACGCATTGAAGAATCAGTGTCTGGGAAAGCGTTTATAACCGATGTGCAAATTGAGTGAAATGTGATTGAATTCAACTTGGTAAGGCGCTGATTGGTATGCAGACCACTGCTGTGTAAGGAGTTTTGCATTACTTGCACTTTGCATTTGACTTATTAGACAAAGACATTTCCACAGGGCGCTACGCTGGTATAGTAAAGTACTGCCTATGACCAGCTTTGATGTATCTTTTGCTACAGTGACACTGCTTTAGTGACCAGTTTCTAACATTGTTGTTTGCAGCTATCACAGCAGAGCCAGATACACCAGAGAATGCTTCATTTTGACAAGGCGAAACCATTGACAAGCGAAAGAATGAACCGGCATACATATGTGCCGGTTTAAGCTAATTCAGTAGCTGGCCAAGAGACTTACAAAGCTTTGAACGCTCAGTCAATGCGCTAAGTTCACGAATAGTTTGTAGTGCCACTGTTACCACAGACTACGCCATATGCCACCGAACATACGGCGTAGTCGTAGAGGGCTTGTGCCGTTTTTGGAGATATTCCACCTATAGCCCCAAGTGAAGTGACATTTGTTCAATTTCTTTTTCGAATTTGCAGTTACTTGTGCAGCAAATACCTGCGTTGAACTCGCAAAAATTAGCTCAAAAGAGTGAAGCCTACCAGGCCTCATAGAGGGTCATACAGGGTCGTTCTGACGTACGTTAATCGTTGAACCATCGGTGTAGCGATTCAGATTGAACCCTGTTCTTCAACCTGTAAAATGTTTACAGTTTAGAATTTACAGTTTATCGTCAATTACAGTTTTCGCAGACTGTGTTTGTGGATGCAAAAAACAACCCCATAAAATGAATTCCCACTTTCAGTAGTTCGTTTTGGGTCCTTCTTTCTGTACCGTCTGCCCCCTGATTAGAAGCTCCCCTCCGTTTCTGATCTATCCCTTGTGTATAAGCTCTTATACACTTCTACGCCAGCCCCTCAACTTCGAAGTTCCTGCGCAATGTGGATTTCTACTTTTTACAAGCCCGCCGTCCCAAGCGGTGCTTCTACAACCAGTACTTTCCTTACCAGAGATCTCCCATGCTCAGCAACTCCCCACCCAGCTTGGCAACCTGCTCCTTTGATGCCTCCAATTCTGTATCCTGACCCTGCTTTGATTGAAATTCAGCGGCAAGTTGGTCAGCGTGTTGACGCATTTAGTGAGACGCCCAAAGGAAAAAGTGGTTTTGAATTGTGGAAGAGCAGCTATAAGTCTGCTTGCAATGGCAAGCAGCCAGCAGCTCCAGTTGACCCGACGGTGCCAACTGTTCCCGCAAAAACCACCAACTTTTGTTCAAAGAGAGACTCAATTAAGCGCGCATTTGGTTTATCAAAGACCATGTATTCTTCGCCGGAGTCAGATTTATCCTCATTTGCTTCACAGAAGTGTTTGTATTCTCGTGAGAGAAAGCGTGATGAATTCAGACAATTTTTCTGTTATTTGAAAACAGCTTATAAGAATGAAGTGACTGTCTCAACAATTGAATCTACTTCCCGTAATGCATGCTCTGCTCCTTTAGAAGAGACTCAAGATGGGAAAAATTATGATCACTATGTTATAGTGGAAGTGGATCAGAGATCATTTGACTTACTCATGCAGGATAAGAGTCCAAGATATTATTATGATGAAAATAATACAAAGGTTCGAATCATCTACACAGTGTGTTCATCAAAGAAACCTCCATCTCGTCGGACTGGATGGACACCATATATTACAGATTCACTCCGTTATGACAAAGAAATTACTGATGAGTGTGTATCTGATGGTTGCCAAA